>JAHBCN010008902.1:0-37127 GCA_019359885.1 Listronotus oregonensis | reverse complement strand
AAAGGGAATTCGTCATACATTATATTTCACAGGATTGGCCCCAACACCGATTTTGGGTACGCCACTATTTATGCTTAGACTCTTTTTCACGCTGCCTGCTTCTAAAATTATTTCCCTTTCAGATAGGTAAGAAGCCAGAATTTTGATTGGATCCTCATCGATTTTTCTACTTCTAAGCCCGTCAAGAATATTCTGCCAGGACGCGCTATTGAAGGCGTTTTTGATAACAATTGTAATCGATGTATCGTGTATCTATGTATCTAAGTCTCTATGTATCTAAGTCTTCATGTATCTATGTATCTGTGTAACGAAATCTCCTAACCCAATTTTCACCAATTTCAAAAAGTCTTATTAACTTGAAAATTTGTATAGGGGTCAAGACCCGATGACTATGATAATCAGAATATAAAAATAAAATAACACTTCCTTAAAATTACCCTTTCTACAAGAATCCAGGCTACTGGCAACAAAAAAAAAATTTTGAAGAAAGGGTTTTTTACTGACCTTTATGTTGTGTTATCCATGGAGTTTTCCTTTTCCATAAAAATGATCCGTTAGCCATAATAGATTTATTGATAAGTGTATACCAAAAATTAAGGCTCTTGATTAATTGATTACTTTCAATGTTGTTTTAAGACTAAAAAATAAGAAAATAAATTAGAGTTTAAAAAAAAAAAAAACACGCTTTTATAGCAAACCAAACTAACAAGTAAAAAATATTTTTATGTAAAAAGAGTTTGTGTTACAGTAATAAAAAGTCCAATAACAAAATATAACAAATTAATTCACAATAAGAATAAAAAATTGTTATTAACAAAATTTTTTTAATTATATAAAAAAAGCGTTTGTTTATTGTTTTCATAATAACTCTTATTTTGTAAATAACTACCAATAAAATAATTGTAACATATAATATCAAGCACCACACGCTTTTTTACTATAATTAAACTATTTTGTTTATAACTTAACTCTTATTTTAATCTTATTGCAAATTAATTGGTCATAATTGATTATTGAACTTTCTTTCACTGAAACACAAACTCTTTATACTTAAAAATATTTTTCTAATTTTTAGTTAGGTTTGCTATGAAAGCGTTTTTTTTAAATTTTTAAACTATAATTTATTGTTTTAAAAACTAAGCCATTTTAGAAATAAAACTATCCATAAAGCATTTAAGGTCAAAAATCAGTTTCTATATACATCACCTAAAATTCAACATAAACATAATTTTATAAGAAATCTGTAATATATTTTATATGACCCCCTATAAATACATAGATACCATCTCCCCGGGGCCATTTAAAATATCTTCTTTCGTCTAATCAATATTCTCTTTATGGGTTCTCGAAACAGAAAATAAAATTCATGACTTTTCCCAGAACCCGACACGACAAAATAAGATTTTTTATCGGGTATTACGTAAATCAAACTGCGACAAACGACTACCAAATTCTACTGGATTCTTTACAGGTGTTTTTGATTTCTATCTGATGATATACTAAGGCACGGTTTACACTGGGGTTTTAGGTATGATTTAAGAATGTGTTGTGTTTCTTCGGTGGTTGGGACTGGGACTGACTAGGATGTAGATGTTTAAAGTGGTATTTTTCCCCTCTGCGACCGCTCGGTTTTTTGTGGGTTACATTTTTTTATTTTTCCCCCAATAGGATCGACTTCAATAAATCCGATACGATTGGGGAGAGTTCTTACTCCCCCTTACTTGTTTCGCTACCGGACACGAGCACAATATGTGTTCTGGTGTTTCCCCTCCTCGGGGGGATTATGACGGAAGATTAGATCCGTCATCCCTCCCCCCCCGGTCTGGACGGGGTACCCCCCAGGCCTTTTTTGGTTTTGGGGGCCCCCTTCCTGACCTGTTTGTTCGGGATGGATTAGCCCGCCCCGTAAAACAGGCGGGGGTAATTCGGGGCCCCTTTCAAACGGATTCACCCGTTTAGGTCGGCCCACCTTTGTCTGGTCCCCGGTGGCACCTCTCAAAACGGATTTTCCTTTCGGGCGCCCTTTTTTTACTTTTTTCCCGAAATTTTTTGCCGTTCTTCACCTCAGCATGATATGCAACACCTTGAGTTAAGCCTTGTGTTTATCTTAGCTGCGGATCCCGTTCCATACGCTAGCCAAAAGAGTATTCGATAACCAGCAACTCTGGCGTATGTTAGAAAAGATCCTACTGGGCAAAACCACGACAATGACGTGTGAACACAGCGGAGGGACTAGGATGTAGCAATTACTTTGTTAAGCTTACAAGTGTTGGTTAAGGTATTGGTTGCCTTTATTACCGAATCTAAAAGCCGGCAGTAGCCGTGAAACCTGAGTGTGGATGGTTCTAATTACTTTCCAGTTCGATGACGGTAAATAAAAACAATGAACGTAACCGTGAACATTGCGAAGGTATATGGCTATATTTTTCACAACATGATAAGTGCCATATTATTAAAACCTTGTAAACTGATGACAACACGAAATTTGCCAAGTAACTTTCGGATATTTTAATGTTCATAATAAGAACTGACTAGGTTCTACAAAAACTGACTTACAAGGCAAAGCAGCCAAAAATTTCGCAATCAGCAACTCGCTAACCAATTTAATTATGGAACCTACCTACTTTTCTAGAGTTCCCACACATAATTTTAACCCTCTAGATCTTTTTCTTACTTCCACCCCCAAACTCTACCAAACATCGTCTGCCCCCTTTGTCAGATCATGGTTTGGTCACAGTATCATACTTCACACATTCTGAGGCAATTGAAAGCATGCCTCCACGAACCGTCTGGCACTACAACTCGGCCGACTTGGATGGACTGAGAGATTTTCTTGTCACCTACCCTTGGGATCTTACCTACTTTTCTACTGACGATACTTTAGAAATATGTAAAGAAATTACCGAAACAATTCATTTAGGCATATTCCCCATACCAAAAAGAACCATATAACTTTAAATGACAAACCGTAGTTTTGTAAATCCTGTAACAAATCCAGACTTTTAAAAATTCAAGCCCACAAAAAGTTTCTCCAAAACCCCAGTCCCAAAAATCGAGAGGCTAGCATCGAAGCAAGAAATCAGTCAGACCAGCTCAGAAACTAATGACCGTTTTAACAATCAGATAAAGGATAAAGTTCTCTCTTGCTGGAATGACAGTAAGGCCTTCTAGTCCTTTGCCAAAAATATTAGTTAAAACTTTTGCACAATTTTTTTCCACCCTTAATCTTTGAAGATAAAATTGTTCTTACCTCTAAAGGAACAGCTGAACTATTTGCCAAACAATTTGCTGCTAATTCTACCCTTAATCCTCCTATTAATCTTCCTTTTCCAATACTTGCCCCTGTTTCTCATAAAATGTTCAATACTTTTTTAAAATCAAACAGATCAAGCGTATCCTGTATTCTCTTAATACTAAAAAATCGTCTGGGCTGAATGGTATACCAGCAATCATCTTAAAAAAATGTGCTCCAGAGCTTGCTCCTATCCTAACCCGCCTCTTTCAAATCTCTTACGATACGGGCATTTTTCCGGAGAGCTGGAAAGCTGCACGTGTGCCACCTGTCCCGAAAAAAGGATGCAAAACTTCTCATTCTTACTATAGACCTAAATGTCTTTTCTTTTTGTTGCAAAGTAAAGGAAAAATTTATTAATCTCCAAATCTTGAAGTATTTGGAAAAACACAAGATGACAGACAGTATGAATTCCGTCACAGAAGATCCACAGCTGATCTTCTTTCCTGTCTCACACAACTGGAGCAAGTTCAT
The DNA here is from genome assembly GCA_019359885.1 of Listronotus oregonensis. NCBI lineage: Eukaryota > Metazoa > Arthropoda > Insecta > Coleoptera > Curculionidae > Listronotus > Listronotus oregonensis. The sequence continues at coordinate 33,361 of JAHBCN010008902.1, read as the reverse complement.
TGAGTTTCTTAGTGAATTCCAGATCGTTGCTTTTGACATATCCAAAGCTTTTGATCGGGTCTGGCCTGATGGGCTTCTTAACAAACTTTCTTCTTACGGTCACCTAAGCTACTTACTTGGCTCTTCAGTTCTTTTCTTTTCGATGTATATCAGTTAAAATAGATGGTCATTTTTCCAGCTTCTACCAAACTAATGCTGGGGTGCCCTCAGTACTGGAACCCACTCTGTTTTGTTTACACATCAACGATCTTCTTTCTTCCCCAATCAATCCCATTCATAGTTTTGCTGATGACAGTATCTCCCACTCTAACATTTAATTTCTTAAGCCAGGCAATAAGCCTAATTGGGAAACCAAGCGTAGGTCAATGCGGATATCTCTCTTACAAAACCTCGAACTTATCTTGGATTGAGGTGCCAAAAATGTAGAGTTTATTGTCTCCAAAACACAGTAATGTTCGCCGTCGCGAAAAAAGTCTGCTGATGCTCATTTGTTATATTTGAGCGGCCAAGTTCGGCAGAACAAAGAGTTGTTTAACCTTGTCGGCGTTAGTTTTGAGAATAGCTTCAATTTGCACAAGCAGATTACATCCATAGCCTCAGCAGCTTTAAAAAAGCTTGGATTTCTCTTTCGAGCCAGAAAGTATTTCTCTTCTTACAATTTGTATACTCTGTATGTATCCCAAATAGACCATTTTTAGAATCTTGTTATCATGTCTGGGGAATTGCGTCTTCTACAACACTTAGCATTCTAGACTCCATTTAAAGAAGAGCTGTTCCTCCTATTAATAACGCTTACCGAAAGGCTTCCTTCTCTTGACCACCATCGAGCGGTAGGGGATCTGACCCTTTTCTATAGGTAATTTTACGGCTTCTTTTCAGAGTAGTTGGCCAGTGTAATTCCTCCTCTAGCAACTTTCAACAGAGCAACACGTAGTGCAACTTTTATGCATCCTTTTACAGTTCAACTAGAGAGGCCCCGAACTTCCCGTTTTCTTCGTTCCTTCATCCTTAGAGTGTTCAGACTATGGATCCTACTACCCGCAAAAGTCTTTCCTTTTCCTCCCAGTCTCAAAATATTCAAGTCTGGTGTGTCTCTGTCAACACACTTAAGACACCCACGGTACGTAAGTTATTAGGCCTCAGACCTCGTGCACTGTGCAAAGATAAAAAATACTTATATGTAGACTGATAGTTTGGACACAATAGGTACGTGGCACGTAAAACGCGACGTCTTTATTAATAACAGACTGTTATTCTAAAACTTGTCATTTTAAATGTGCTTTTAAAATGGTTAATTTTTTTCTCCTACTGCGGTTAAAATTAGATCTTTTTATTAATTCTTTATAAAAAATTGTAAAACCATTAAATACAAAAATTCAATCAAAATTATGGTTATTTTTTTCTTTTCTTGTCCCTCGCCCATTTTGATGATTTTTTGCAGACGGGAACGCTGATCATAAATCTGAAGTAAGTTGATTTCAACAACGTGTTTTTATTTGAAATATCGATCACTAAATATGATAATTAAATTAAACTCATTTTTACTATATTGCCCTTTTTATCCTAAATTGGTGATAATTACTATTAACTATCATACAATTTATTGAAATTTATCAAAAATAGTTTTATTTATTAAGGTTTTTCGGTAAAAATACAAACTCTCAAAAATATCGACAATTTAAATAGAATGCTGTGAAGTGATGCTATTTATTCTTTAAATATTAAAGCAGATGATATAAACTGTAATACTACAGAAAAATGCGCAGTAAAGTAAAAAAATATGATTATAATTAATAATTTTAAATATTATATAATAGTTAATAACCCGGTATTGCAAAAAAAACTTCAAAATTGACAAAGGGCAAGAAAAGTAAAAAATATTTTCGTTATTTATTTTACACAATAATCGTCATTTTATACATAGCAACAAAGATTTTGTGAATAAACAAAATAAACCCCAACCTTCTTTTTTTTAAACTTGAAAACATTTATGAAAATTACTTATTACGTAAGTTACACTGTAAACCTTTTAAAAATTTGGACCCCAAATCAACCATAGTTATACACCACAAATTAAAAATTTTATTTGACAGTTTTTTGCTTCTCTTGTTTATATGGTGTCCACCATACCTATTGATTTATTCAGAAATGTGGGCTATCCATTTTCATACTGTTTTTTGCCGTTCCGAGATATGTATCTCTAAAATTATTTGTGATATTAGGGTTCCTGGGGTGTTTTAAAGATTGTAACGGTATCTTTTGGTGCCTTTTTGTATTTTATAGTACTGTTGAGTCAAGTTTTAGTTTAATATACAACAAAAAGGATTGTTAAAAATATTGTCACTCAGTTGGATTTTTCTGTAACACAACGATCTGGCTATTGGTCATCGCAGTATTAAAACAATAAATATGATTAAAAAAAGGATTAAACATTTTTTTTTAGTTCTTTTTGTTTTTTTTTAATCATTTTAATATATAATTTGTTTTATAGATATGGCGGATAATAATTTTCAGAGCCTAACGTTTTTGATGAATTTTACAAAAAACATACAAATACAGGATTCGTTTGATCCTTTAGATTTTTCTCTGAGAAGACCTTTAATAAACAATCAATTTTTTTGCAAATTTTAAAATTATATTTTTTGACTAAAGTGTTCCCCTTGAGGCCAATAACACAATTACATCCACAAAGGCTGAGGCCTGTACTCTTCGTGGGTGTCCAAGTGGGAAGGAGGAGTTTTTTCAAGAGATTAAATATTTGAATATTTGGAGAAGAAGGAAAACTTTGGGATAGCAGGTTCTATAGTCTAAAATTTAGGGGTGAAGAAAAGAACAAAGTGGAAGTTGGGGCCTCTAAGTTGGACTATAAAAGGATGCATAAAAGTGGCACTACGTGTTGCTCTGTTGGGAGCTGTTAAAGGAGAAATTATACCGGCCAAACTATTTGGAGCGGAAGACGTGAAAATACCTATAAAAGAGGGAAAGATCCCCTACAGCTCGTCGGTAAGCAAGATAAGATCGCTTTATTGTAAGTGTGTCATCGATAATAAGACAAACAGCTCTTCATTAAATGGAGTTAAGAATGCTAAGTGTTGTAGGAGACGTCACTTCCCACACATGAGGACAACATCTAAAAGGGATCTGATCTGGAATAACCTGGACTAATCTGGTATATATTTGGGGGGAAACCCCTTCAAAAAAAAAATTTAAAAAAATTTTTCCAAACCCCATATTATAAAAATTTTTAAAAAGGGGTTAAGACCCCCACAAAATTAAAAATTTCTTTTTCTTTTTTTTAAATTTAAAATTGAAAAGGTTTTTTCTAAAATTTTTTATAAAAAAATTATAACTTTTATAAAAAAATAAAAAATGAGAAAAAAAGGATTTTTTTTTTCAACCTTTATTAAAAGAAGATTTTTAAGGTTTTTTTTTTTGGTTTTTGGGGGGACCAAAAAAACAGAATTTGTCTTGGGGAAAATTTATTTTTTTTTTTTCCTTTAAAATGATCAAAACTGGCAAAGCACTTTTCGCCAACTTAAGACACTAAATTTTTTAATTTTTTGCGTTAAAAAAAAAGTTATATGGTGACAAATCATTTTTCTAAACTTTCCCAAAAATTTTTTTTTTTTTTTTTTTTTTTTTTTTTTAATTTTAAAAGACCTTTTAGTTGATAAAAATAAGGGGATTTTTAAAGAAATTTTACTGGCGCTTTGTTTTTTTTCACATTTCCCCAAAGATTTAAAAAAGAAATTGTTGAAAAACATTAAAACTTTCTACGTTCCTTAACAATGTTTATATAGGTTTTTTAAAAAAAAACCCAAATTTTTTTTAAACCTTTTTTCCCTTTTTTATTTTTCATGATTCACAAAATTACAACCCTTTACCAGTCTTTAATTCCCTTTGGGTTTAAAAAGGGCTTTTTGTTTCCCATAATTTTTTTATTTATTTTTAAAGCATAAAATAAAAAATTGTGCCAAAAAAATAAATTTTTGTAAAATATTTGTTTTAAAAAAAACTTAAGGTTTTAAATTAAAAAATAAATCAAAAAAATTTTTTGGGGGGTTTGAAAAAATTATATTAAAAATTAAAAATAAAAAAAAAAATAAAATAAATTTAAATATTAATATTTATTAATAATTTTATTTAATATTTTTTATACAATGTTGAAAAATCCACGGCCAAATTTCAGGACGAGATTCCTCAATGAAGAATATAAAAAAAGTTTTTAAAAATATGCGTCCGAAAATGCATACTTTTTAAAAAAGGGGGTTTTTAAAAATTTGGGGTTTTTTTTTAGGTTTTTTTTTTAAAATTATCCTAACTACCGTGTAGCCGATATTCTTAATATTTATTAGTGTTATTTCTAATAATAAGGACCTAATTAAAACCTATACCTAAAGTCCAAAATTTCTGTCAGTGACTCATTTAATACCGGCCACCCAACCGACGAAGCGGCTGAATAAAAATCTAACACTAGTAAAAAATTTTGCCTATGAATACTTTTTTTCCCTCAAATAACAGTGAACCGGCCAAAATTTATCGCCACGTTGTCAAACCCCAAGAATAAATCACCACTAGCGATCGCACTTAAAATAGCACCCAAATGTATTAAACATTTATGGGGAAACAATAAAAAAGGCAACACACTTTAGTTTAAACTTGAAGAGACTTGAAAATAAGCGTATCGACAGGGTTTTGTGCTGTTCGGGTTTTATTTATTTTTTGATTATAAATTTTGTAAGTTTAAATTTTAATTGCTATCAGGGGGTTTTCTAAATATTATAAATTTTTAAAAATTGTAGTATATAGATATTGTTTTTGAATTTTATAATAGTTTTTATTTATGTATATAATTGTATATAAAGATTTAGTGTTTTTGTTTAACTGTAAACTATGAATATTAACCAACTTTTTAAATAGTTATCCGCCTATAAAAAAAAAACAGTTGACGTTAAAAGAACGAATAATGGTTTTAAAAAGTTTACCATGGGGTTAAAAAATCCAGAACTCCATTTAGTGAGATATTCAACTTTAACAAAATTAATTCGCGTACGGTATTCAGAGTTTAAAAGGCAAAAAAAACAATATTAGTAATTATGCGGATACTGGAAAATGCGATTTTTCGCATTTTTTTTGCACACTTTTTACTTTTCGATTGTTAAACATGAATCAGAGGCTGTTTTTTTGGCTGCCTCTTATAGTATTTAAAAATAATAATAATTGAATTGTTTAATTCCATTTTACGACATATTCCTTTAAATTCTGTCATTTGCACGAAAACATATTTAAAAAACTCATACTATGTTAATATTAAAAAAAAAAACACTTAAAAAAGTAAGGAAAAACCTTAATTTTCATTAAAAAGTAGGTAAAACGTTTACGTCCGAATTCAACTCGAAATTTAAAATGTTGACCTGTTACCAGGTTGTAATAGTTTTCTTTATGACATTTTTATAAGGTATGCGAACCTTGCTTCGCTCGACCCACAATGTTTGATCAAAAATATTCTCGATATGGAAATCCTAAATATGGAACACGAAAGACCCGAAATAGTTATTGGATTCTACAAGCTGATGATCTCAGAGCTTTCGTGTTCCTTATATAGTGGATATTTTTGATGAAGCAATGCGTGTAATATCGTATTTAATATTGAGATTGCAAGATCGGTGGTGAATTGGCAAGTCGGTGTAACTTGGATTGTCTATCGTTCTGCTTTTACATCTTTTTTAATTTATGTTAAGACTAAAATTTTATTATTTTTTTCAGGTAGCAAAATAAAATCAGAGAAGGTAAAATTAAAGTAAAAATGTATTTTTTGAAAACGTTAAAAAGTCGCCAAAAAACTCAAATTTGTGTTCTATGACCTCAAAATAGGAGGTGTGCAAAATTAAGCAAAAAAATTACATTTTTCATTAATCCGAATAATACCAAAATAATATAGGCTTGTTACTAATTTAAAGGGTTGATGAAAATGTGAGAAAATAACTTTTGCTTGTAAAAAATATTTTCATGTTTTAACGAAATTTTATCATTTATTTTTTAAAATGCATACGCCACTGGAATTGATTCCCCTGACCCCACACAACCCGGGGCACTCTAAAAGCGAGCGATGCGTCATTGACAGAAATTTTGGACTTGAAGTATAATTGAATTAAAATTAATAAGTCCAGTGACGTCCCAAGAGACACTTTATCAAAAATAATTTTATAATAAATTATTTTTGCAATTTTTATATTCTTTTTAGATTAAGTGACGAAAAATACAACTTTTTTGTTTTCTAATATTTGTTCTATCTTATTTCGTTTTTAAGACAATTAAAAAAACTTTAAAAAAGTATGTTTTAATTTGCAACTAGAGTTACCTATTAATCAAGTCCAGAGATTGGGTTTTAATTTTTTTTCTCGATGACGAAGCAAGATAGGAAAAAGTGTTAAAAAGTTGTATTTTTAGGTTGCTTAATCTAGAGAAGTATAAAAATTGCATATAAATCAGTGACGTACATTTTTTCACAAGTATTTTCCCCGAGACGCTACTGGACCTAGTAATTTTAATTTAATTGGGCCCAAATTAAACTCTTATTAGCAAAAATAACAAAAAAAAAATTTAAAAAATCGACTACAGGTTATTAAAAAATCCTAAATAACAGAATTTTAAAAAAGTTTAACACCCTATATCTTAAAAACTATGCATTTCTGGACCAATATTTTTATAATTTTTTTTATATTTTTCGTAATTTTTTAGATGTGAGGCTCCATCTATTTTTAATTATGAAAAATCGAAAAAAAGAGACATTGACATGTTTTTTTTCAGTTTGTTCTATACAGGGTGCCACAGATTCGAGTGCATGCATGGGGATCTCGGAAACCGTAAGAGATACGAAGTTGGTTAAATTACTGCAAAGTTGCGCATTTACATGCCGTATAGAAAGTTGTAAAATTCCGAGTACTTCCGGAGATATTGAAAAAGAAATTTAGATTTCGTTTTATTTTTTCTGACGTTATTTAAAGAGATATGGAAAAAAAGACACTTTTATGGCTTTTTAACCTCTACAAAACGCTTGAGAGATTTTCTTTACGATTTGTTTTCGTTAAACATAATCAACTTTATTTTTTTTAAAAACGGCACTCAATTTTTATTGCATTTTTTAAAGCAGTTATAATTCAATTAAATGATGTATAACACTTAATATTTTTCTGTTAAATAAATATATTTTCGAGACAATAAGTTAGACAAGGAAAAGCACATCATTTCTTATAGGGGCGTTCCATATTTGTTAATAAATATTAATGTTATACATTTTTGTAATTGGGATAATTAGGGTTTAAAAAATTAAATAAAAAACCCAGGTCCCTATTTAAAAAAATAAAGTTGACGATGGTTTAACGAAAACGAAACGGGGTGCGGAAAATCTCTCAACGCTGTTTTGTAGAGCTTAAAAGGTGGCCATAAGAAAGTGTCTTTTGTTTTTCCATATCTCTTTAAATAACGTCAAAAAAAAAATAAAAACCAAATCGGCAAATTTCAGTTTTTTCGGATATCTCCGGAAGTATTTGGAATTTTGTAACTTTTTAAAGTGGACATGGTTTAGTTACGCAAATACACAACTTTGCATGCATGTACTGGAATCTGTGGCACCCTGTATTAATCTCTTAACTAAAAGCCTAAAAAAAGTAAGTGTTAGTGTATATTTCGAAAATAAAAAAATGGTATTTTTTAAGTTTTTCGTCAACAAAATGCATTTATATAACTTAAGTAATTTTTATTGATTTGTTTTATATTCTTCGTGTAAAGACAAATAATTAAAAAAATCAAAAATATCAATTTTTAGATTTTTCAAATATTAAAAAAAATTAAAAAGTGACATTTTTGAATGTTATTTTATTATTATTCTATTTTTGATAAATTTTAAGAATAAAAATATTTGACAACTCAAAAAAAGTTTAATAATGTTGATTTTACATTTCAAAAAAAAAGTGGAGCCACACATCTAAACAATTACCATATTTTTTAGTGAGGAATCATCTTCCAAAATTTGGTGGTGCATTTCTTTAAGAAACATTTAAAGGTCGAATTATTTTTCATTTAAAAATTCTTTATTTAGATTATAGTGTATTATATTATATTATATTATATTATATTATATTATATTATATTATATTATATTATATTATATTATATTATATTATATTATATTATATTATATTATATTATACAGTAGACTCGCGCTTACGTGAACTCAAAAAGTTTTGGACTAGTTCGCTTTATCGAAATGTTCACATTATGGAGATTATATTAAAAAAAATTAAAATCAAAGAAAAATACGTTAACGCATCTGTTTATTTACTAAAAAAAGGGCATTAGTTTTGTGAACCTGTGGTATTTTGCACCCCAAAAGAGTTATTCTTTTTAAGCTATTTTCAAAAAATTTCAACTAATTTTATCGGACAACAGCTTCCAGATAATCCGGTCTCATCTGCGTTAATAAATTTGGAATTTGGGTTTTCAGTTAAAAACAAAGCCTGTTGAAAAGGTATTTCTTCCCCGAAAAAGTCTCTTCATTTAAACGGATTTACAAGTTCGGGTTGCAAAGGCAACTTTTTTCCTGCAATTTTGCAATTTACACCATAGCGCCATTTTAATTTTGGAGCCACCCATCGCTGGGTTAATTTTTTTATTTCCTTTTAACTTTTTTGTAAATCTAAAGCCTTGTGTTTAAGATATTACTATTCTGAAAAATTCCTTCATGTTTGGTAACCATTTGACAGAAGTTTCCTTTTTGGGTTTTTGCACGTTTTAATGCCTTTTTTATTTTGTTAGGTCTTAAACTCTTCCAACCACTTAGAATTTTTTTCTTTATTTTTTATGGCACATATAGTTGATTTGGCTTATTGAATTTCTTCGACAAGGGTAACACTCATACCATTTTTATGTCTTTCAAAATTTTAGATTTTTCATAAAATTTTAAACATTTCTCATTAATTTTAACCATTTTGTAAGAATATTCTGGGGCGTGACACCCCTCTTGATCTTTCTGAAACTAAGGGGGATCGGTTGTTAAATTTAGTAATGGACAAATTGTTTTTAAAACGGTTTAAAATGTTTAACAAAATGTCAACTTTTGACAGGTTGCCTACTAAAACATTGAATAATACTGACAATAACGTTTTTTTAAACATTCTAAACTGTTGTTAACTTTTAACAATTGCTAAGTCCATTGCTAAATTTAACAACGCGATCGGCCGTAAATAAAATAAAAGTACTGTTTAGACACACCTGAATAGGTTTACTAAGATTTCCCAAAATTCACATTATCGAAAATTGTTTTTGTTCACACTATAGAATTAAAATGGTTATATTTTAGTGTTCACATTATTGAGTTGTTCATATAAACGTAAGTTCACATTAAGCGTAAAATTTTATTATATTATATTATATTATATTATATTATATTATATTATATTATATTATATTATATTATATTATATTTTATTATATTATATTATATTATATTATATTATATTATATTATATTATATTATATTGTATTATATTATATTATATTATATTATGTTATATTGGTCCAGTTTTTACTCTCCATTAATTTTTAATATACAGAAAGTTTAAAGAATATGGGTGACAATTGTATGACAACTCTTGTCCTCCATTAGCGGCCTTAGGATCTGTTATTGAAGCGCATTGGTTTCAACTAATCTCCCCTCCCCTCATGAAAGCCAGTTCTTTTAATATCTTAAGTCTGGAAAAAAAATTCTTGAATTATAATCAAAATTAAAAAAAAATGTCTAATGTAATCATTTTTATTAATTTTCAAAAGTTTACATATTCATAAAATTAGGCCAGGTGGCTATGGCAGCTTTATAGGATTTGGTAATAAAAAGACGCAATGGGCGGTACTAGGGCCTCCAGACTGTCTGCCCTGTCCTAGGCAGACAGCCGGATAAGCTAGTCCTAGTTTTTGCAAGTGCCTTCGCTAATTTGCATCGCCTTTTGTAGATGATGGATGTATTTGTTTAAGTAAGTGTTATTCATTTTCATTATTTTAAGGATAAATAACATTAATTCATTACATATATTTTACATGGTTCAAACTATTTATATTGACGGCTCCCATACGTAGCGTCGTAGGCGACCAACGACTATATACTAAAGGACTGCTCAGTTCCATTTAACGTACGTTGGAAAATTTAGCGGAAGCGGCTGTGACGTCACCACCGGTGCTGAATAGTTTTGTTAACATTCATTTAGCCATTTGGTCGTGTGTGATTTGAAGGGTTTTCTGGTTTCTGTTGTGATTTTGTTGAACAATTGGTGTTTATTAAAGTACTTTTAGTGTGGTTTGGACTACAGAAGACCAAAAAACATTTGATTCGTTTTTTTAATCGTGTGTAATAATTCGATTTAGGACAAAAAAGTAAATGGCCAAATAGGCTTCTTGTTTAATCGTCTGTAAGGACAGGTGATTTATTCTCATTTAATGTTTTAATTTTAAATTTATGTTTATATAACCGTAAACAATAATTAAATGTCTTTCATTTACTCTAATTAAAATATCTATAGTTTTCCTATGCCTATTGTGATTTATTGTTTCTAAATAAATCTGTGTCTAAATCCTTTATGTCTATATACTCGTTTTTTAAGTATTTTAAATTTATTTTATAAAATGCTTTAGGGCAGTTGGAATACTAAAACTATATGTATAATGTAATTTTTCCGCTTTAAATATAATTTATTACAAATATAAAATTATATTATCCTTCTTCTGAATGTAAAGACAATATTTTTAAATGTATAGGATTCACAATTATGCTTACAATTATGCTTAAAGGGAAATTTTGCATAAAAAACTTTTTCTAAATCTGCAGAAAATGCTATCTAACGCATAGACGCGCTTTCTGCCAGCACCGGTGGTGACGTCACAGCGAGTTTATTTGGAGAAAAACCCGAAAAGAGCAGTCCTTTAGTATAAAGTCCTTGGTTGGCGACGACAGGCGTTCTAACTCAAGGTCAATGTCAACAAATGGATCCTTCAAAGCAGTGACTAGATTTATTAAAATTTTGTTTGACTATGACAAGCTGTTTAGAGAAAATTTATTTTTTAAAGATTTATTAAAACTTAGGTCACCCTGTATAGAAAGCGAACAAACAAAATAATTTAAAAAATAATAATAATAAAATTTAGCTTATCTAACAAAGCAGTTGAGTTCAGGTTCAGGCGGAGTTTCGAGAGTTGGGAATTCCATCGTGCACCCTTTCACAAAGCATCAGCCGGATCAAAAGCGGTCTTTTGCTTCGAACTATGCGAAAAATTAATATTTAACCGCGATTATCGGCATTCGACGTCAAAATTACGTGGATTACGAGCACTTTACGGAATGACTTTGATGTCTTTGAGCCGCCAACTTCAGGTATATAGTAAGTTTCGGGGGGGAATTAGATTACGAAAAAAAGTTAAAGTTTTTAATTTTAATTTTACCCTGTTTTTTTGATTTTATTTTAATAAAATCTATAGGCCAATGAACCAGTGAATAATAATATAACATAAAGCTGTCAGTCAATAGTAATTATTTTTTTTTAAATTACGTCACCGATTTTATTTAAATTCCGTATTAAAAAGCAGTTATTGAGTAAGTAAGAACATTTAATATTTATTTGAGTAATAAATAAAAAATTAGGTTCTGTTTTAAGTTTATTAAATATTGAATTGTTGATGCTTGTTTTGTTGTTTGTTTGCATCTATGTTGCTAAAAGGTGCCCCAAAATGTAGGCACATTTTAAATACTGTGGCATTTTCGATTTTGTCATAGTAGGCTTCTGAAAATTTGATAGCTGTCATGTAATATATTGTAATTAATACCCATGGAACTCTACACGGTAGATTAGCGCGTTGATATTGTAAAAACGTATTATAAATGTGACAGTTTGTAGAGTGCGAGCCGTTTTTGGAAGAAATAATGTACCAAAACATACAACAGTGCAAAGATTGATCAAGAAATTTGGGCAATGTGGTTTAGTTGGAAACATAAAATTAACAGGGAGGCCGCGTACTGCTCGATCTATTGCAAACATTGCAGCAGTGTCGAAAAGTTTTCGTGAAATAAAGAGACTTTGTATTTCGTGCAAATTTTATTTAAAAATCCTAGCCGAGCGCTTTTGGTAAAAACCATCATTAGTGCTATTCGTCAAGCTGGAGCAGTAGCAATTTGAGCCAACAAAACATGTAGAGGGCTTTAATAAACTATCACATTATTACACAAAATAAAATAGAAGTCAAACAACATTAATATATGTTACATTTTCCCTTATTAAAGGGTGAATTTTTAAAAAACTCTACCATTTTGTGGAAAGACGAACATGTGATTGTCACATATACACGAAATACAAAGTCTCTTTATTCCCTAAATTCTTACGTGCACACAGCCACAACCAAGTTTCATGAATATTTTGTGACGAAATTCGTACTTTAAGTAATGTACAGAGTGTCCGGGACATTGTAGGAAATCTCCTAGAATAAAAAAACACGCAAAAGAGTACTACAAATTCATATAAACTATTTTCATATGGGCCTCCTCTTTGCAGATATTGGCTTTCAAAGAGTCCCAAAGAAATCAAGGTTTTTAGACCTAATTATTGAACCGCCAGGTATATTATAATTTTATTTTAATAAATACTTGTTATTAAAATGAAATTAATATATACCCATACCAAGTAAGACTCTTTAAATTACTATCATCGGAAGTATTGCGAATTACTTACAGTTGCAGAGGCGGACTAGTTGTGACACTCACAACCCAGTTTTTTACGCCCTGTATCGATAAGAACTTTGGACAATTTTTTTACAAACCTTTAACTATTAACTTAATAATAAGTATTTTTAATTCATGATGCTAATTCTAACCGTTTTAGAAAAACCGTCACTTTATTTACACTTTAGTCCCCTAAGTTCTGTCAAAATGAATATAAAACAGAGGCATTTTTTTGTCATCAAAAAAATAGTTTTAATAAAAAATTAAACTAAGGTAAAACGCAAGAAAGATGGCAAAGAAAATTTTCTGGGATCATTGAACACTTGCTAAGGTCTCATTATAAAAAACAAATGTTACAAACCATTTTTTCAAAAAATATTAATAAATGAATAAGAGACTCTCAAAATTTGTGAAAAAAAAAACTTTGACAGCTTTTTTTAATATTCTAGGAAAATAAGAATGGACCCAAACTCTTATGCAATGATAGGTACGGGTTTTCCCATTCCAATGAACTTTGAATGATTAACAAATGTATATTATTGCCCGAGTAATGGAACAATTTGTCCGCCGACTTATAAGTGAATCCATGAAGATAGCGGCATTCTAGGGGTAGAGCGGCAGCTGGAATGAGGGGACTTTTGGGTCCCGTAAACTCGAAAACTGTCGATTTTTCAAAAAAAATTATAAAAAACATTTTTGTAGATTACAAGGTGATCTTCATTTTTTGTCTTAACAAAAATTCTGCAATTCGCATATTTGGCAGATATAAGGTAGGTAGGTAGGTTTAAAGTGAGTGGACTTTTTACGCCCTCCACTGCGACCGCTCGGTCTATTGTGGCTCACACCTTTTTATATTTCTTCCAGTAGGATTGGACTTCTAATGAATCCGATACCAGATTGGGAGAGAGTTCTTACATCTCCTCTTACTCGTGTCTTTACCGGACACGAGCACAATGTGTCATGATATCCCTGTCTCCTGAACAGTATGACGAGCAGACGATTAGATCCATCATGCCCTCCTCTCCCGGTCTAGTGACGTGGTTAGCTACCAGGTCCTTGTTACAGGAACCAGATGTTTTTTCTGAGGCCGCATCTCCGGCCTTATGCTATGAAAACGGTCCTATCTTCTTTCTGTTTAAAGCCAGGGAACCCTTTTTCCTATAAAGGCGGTTCTGTCCGCCTTCTGTTTATTCGAACCTTCCTAACACCTGTTTGTTCGGGATGGATTAGCCCTTCCCGTGAAACAGGCACCGGTGACTTCAGGGGCACCTTAAAACGGATTCACCCTTTTGGGTCGGCGCACCTTTGTCTGCTTGTGACCTTGAGTGGACCTCTCGAAACGGATTTATCCGTTTCGGTCAGGGCACCCAGTCATTTTTTCTTGAAAGCGGTTCGGTCCGCTTTCTGGTTACTAAATTTTCACCAGGCAGAGCCCCGCATTACCGCGTAAGGCTAGATATCTGAGAGGTCGCCCTGTATCTCAGAGGCACCGTTGGGGAAGAACACCACCCACCCGGAGCAAGAGTTGCCGGATCACCAGCCAACTCAAAAGGGCCGCCCCTTGGTTTCCAAAAGATTCTACTGGGCCCAACCACAACGACGATGTGTAAACACAGCGGTTGGGTCCCGTTAACTCGAAAACTGTCGATTTTTCGAAAAAAAATATAAAAAACATTTTTGTAGGTTACAAGGTGATCTTCATTTTTTGTCCTAACAAAAATTCTGCAATTCGCATATTTTGGCAGATATTAGCGAAAAACTTATTTTTCGGGCCTTGAGGGGCCATTTTCAGCCCATTCCCATCAGTTAATGTTGATAAACGTTTTTTCGCTCGAATTGCGCCACAAGGGAAAACTGTACAGATTTATTTACAGCTTTGTTCATTCATTTACTGGACTAATTAGCGTATGTACTATTTTAAGTCAACAGTTGGAGATTTGTTGTCCAAAGTTTTTACCAATACCGAGCGTTAAAAATTTGTCATGAGTGTCACAGCTAGTTCGTCGCTGCAGCTGTAAGTAATTTCCATCACTTTCTTTGATAATAATTTGAAGTTTTTATTACATCATATTAAAGTAATATTAGAATATACCTGGTGGTTGAATAATTATTATTTAAAAATATGATTTTATAGAAGCCATTGGGAAGCCAAATCTCGGAAGAGGAGGCCTATACAAAAAAAGTTTCCTTTTAAGTATTTTTTTCATATCCAGGATATTTTCCACATTTTTAGGAACACCCTGTATAATTTTTGTGCTTTTCCAAATACTATAGACTTTAAACCATTTTAGACTAGCCAGTGAATTCAAAAACGGAACCACGTTTCAGTTGGGCATTTTTAAGTAATTAATTTATGTACATGCCTTAAAAAATTTAATAATTCTACAAATTCTATTGCCAACACGTAAACCATTACAACAGAAAAACAGTCTTAAATCGAAGGTGGCCATAAAAACACAAAAACAGTTGACCATTTCGCCGCCCTGTCGATGTTCACTTGTCCGAGAACTAATGATAATCGCCTTGTGCCGTGATAAAACAATCGAACATCGGCATCTTGGCGCTATCTCGATTCGTATCGACAACTAATTAATGATGTTGGAACTAAAAGACCATGTTCTTGGGACACCATTTAAAAGACGAGAAGAAATTAACGTTTATTCTAACATAAAGAGAAATAACCAAGAATGTAATGTGTACGTCTATTTTACAATGTATTTTAAATCCGATGCTTAGGAGCGTTTCATTTGAATTCTGTTTTAAATTAAACGGATTAAATTAAGAAACAAGTAATTTATTTTATTATATTGTGATTTATTTTATTTATGCAGGGTGGTCAAATGTTAGATCTTTGACTAAATAGCCCGAATACGTTTTAGCCCATGATATAATAGCCCCATAAAAAACCTCAAAAACTGTAATGAATTTCTTTTTTGCATATTGATCAATTTTTTTATTACATACTAGCTTTTTACCCTCGTGGACTGCACGATTTTGGTTATTTTGTTTTTTCCCGTTCTCGCGGGATATTGCAAATTATGCAAACACACGCCTTTTCTCATACGAAGTTTCACCCCGCCGATTAATCTTACACGGGATGAAGTTCCAAAAACACTACCACTTTCTATTTTTCCAGATAATTATCAACTTTTATATTTACTACTAAAAAATGACGATTTTTCTATACAAACTTTTACCCCATTTTAACCCCCCTAGAAATGTAATTTTAAAAGTGTTAAAACAGACCATTTTTAATACAGGGTGGCGAGAAATGAATGTTATGAAGTAAATGCTGTATAACTTTTTTTTTAAGGGATGGGGTAGAAGTCGTCTTCTGAAGTTTTACGACAATTTCTGCTAATATCAGCCCAATTTTGTTACTCGGGGGTTTTCGAGGTCGCTGGACACGAATATGACATTGACAAGGACCTGCGAAATATCTGGTGCGCGCTAAGAGTGGTGTAAATGTCGTATTCTGGAGTTTTACGAAAAATTCTTCTAATATCAGCCCAATTTCTTTACTCAAGAGGTTTTTTTGTTGCTAAACACAAATATGACATTACCAAGGGCCTGAAGAGACCTGGTGCGCGCTAAGAATGGTGTAAACGTCGTCTTCTGAAGTTTTACGACAAATCCTACTAATATCGGTTCAATTTCTTTACTCGGGGGTTTTTGTGGTCGCTGAAAACGAATATGATATTAGCAAGGGCCTCAAAAACCCCCAAGAAACAAGAAATTGGGCTGATATTAGGAGGAACTGTCATAAAACTCCAAAAGACGAAGTTTACACCATTCTTAGCGCGCACCAGTTACTCCGTAGGCTCTTGTCAATATCAGATTCGTGTTCAGCGACCACAAAAATTCCCTAAGAAACAAAATTGGGCTGATATTAGAAGGAACTGTCATAAAACTCCAGAAGGCGACGTTTATACCATTCTTAGCGCGCACCAGTTACTTCGTAAGCCCTTGTCAATGTCAGATTCGTGTTTAGCGACCACAAAAACCCCTTAAGAAACAAAATTGGACTGATATTAGCAGAAACTGTCATAAAACTCCAGAAGACGACGTTTACACCATTCTTAGCGCGCACCAGGTACTCCGTAGGCCCTTGTCAAAGTCAGATTCGTCTTCAGCGACCACAAAAACCCCCGAGTAAAGAAATTGGGCTGATATTAGGAGGATTTGTCGTAAAACTCCAGAAGACGACGTTTACACCATCCTTAGAGCGCACCAGCTACTTTGTAGGCCCTTGTTAATGTCATATTCGTGTTCAGCGACCTCGAAAATCTCCGAGTAACAAAATTGGGTTGATATTAAAAGGAATTGTCGTAAAACTCCAGAAGAACACGTTTACACCATCCTTAGCGCGCACCAGGTAGTCCGTAGGCCCTTGCCAATGTCATGTTCGTGTACAGCGACCTCGAAAACCCCTAAGTAACAAATGTGGGCTCATTTTCATTATTATTTACCTGGTTATAAATTTTTAATAATTGCAAACTTTTAAATGCATTTTAAAAATACCATTTTTTTATTGAACAAAGGCTGATTTTGATTTCCCATTAATTAAATTTGTTCACAAAGTTTGTAGACGTTCATACGAATGGAATGCAAAAAAACCGCATTTAAAACCATCTTACTGCATAAAAAATCCCTCGGGCATTTCTCCGTTTCCTCAACTATAACATATTAATACATTTTCGAACGGCAGACGTTGTCAAATACATTTGGCCTTCTGAGTCCCCATTCCATGTATGGTAGATATTGGCTGGGTCGCGACCCGGTATCGGGCCATCAAAATAAAATACCGGGTCGCAACATTCTCGCCGTGTTTTAAAAATAATACCTACTATTGATCGTTTTCAACACTAGTTTACTTTAAAATATACATAGAAACCGACTTGAAGTGGACCCAGACCTTAGAAAAAAACTTTCATTTTCCGTGAACTTGGATTCATTAGTAAAAAATAAGCAGCAGCTCCATACTTTGCACTTAAATTTAGTAACTAAATAGGCGATATCAAAATATGTAGTATTAATAAAACATTTTCACTATTGATGAATGTGTATTATTTTACTTTATGGAACCAGCTTGGGTTTAAAGTATAAGAGAGTCACAAAGGGACAGTGTAAGTATTACCGGGTCACGGTAGAAACATTTTTGGGAAACACTGATATAGAGGATTCACTGTGCAAATATCCAGGTTGGTTAAATACATACAGGTAAAGTGTGTTCAACAATATAGTGCCTACAATAAAAGGGGACTGATGGTGATAATAAACTTCTTAGGTAAAAATATCTCAGGTATTGGAAAGTTTGGGTAAAGAATGCAGGTCAGGATTAAATTTGCAAAAATAATTTTTTAATAGAATCGCATATTAAAGGATATTCACAATAAAATTTAATAAAAATTTTAATATAAATTAAATTTACATTAAAATAAAATTTAGTTCAGTTTCACTGTCAGTGTCGTCTACATTATAACAATAAATTATTATTTTATAATAACATTTAAATATCGATATAAAATTTAAATACATATAATAAATTTTGTCAATTAAAATGAAAGCTATAAGGAATATAATATGTTAGTTCAATTTCATATATTTTCAATATATCAATTCAGTTTCACTATCACTATCGTTGTCTACATTAATTATAAGGGTTCTATGTTAGTATGAAATGCCCTGTATGAATCCTCCACTTTTATAACATGGTTTATTGTTCTTTTCCAACAATCAGCGTCTGGGTCATCTATATTTTGCCGGATTAATGCAATTACAGAAGGACATAATGTAGGTGTAGTATTTTGGGTCGGACTTTGTTCTTTAGTTTTCTCCACATATGCTCAATCGGTTGAATACGCAGTAGTAAGGAGGAAGACGAAGAACTGTATGTCCTTTGATGTGCAATTGTGTCACATACATATGTCTTCTGTATGTTAAATGCCCTTAGAACCTCTAAAAGCTGCGTTTTTTATATCCTTCTTCAAAGTAGATGTCGTTTTGGAGCATAAATTCCTGGATTTCCGCTTTTGTATTTGAAGAGCCTGGAACCTTCTTCAATTGGCGACTATGGTAACTGGCATTGTCCATAACTATGACACTATGCGGGGAATATTTGGCAGTAAAGTGTTTTCGAACCAATCTTCGAACAATTCGGCTGTAGTATCTTGGTGGTAATCCAACGACGAATCTTGAATGTTCTTCGCCGAAAGTCCCAAACTGTTTGGAATCCAACCATCTTCTGATCCAGCATGAATAATCGTGATCCGATTTCCTTTGTTCGATGGAGCTTTTGATTGGCATCGCACTGTTCCATCGGTCCATCCTTTTGCCGGCGTATCGTGGGTATCATACCAGGTCTCATCCAAATAGATTATTGGTCTTTGTAGAGACCTGTAATCACTTATGGCAGTCAAATATTCAAAACGCCATTGCCTAATCCGTTGGGATTCCATAATAACTTGCCTTTTGTCAATTTTGCAGTATACCGGGTCACTGGCTCTTAAGCTATAACCTTTAGAGTGATATAGATTTGGGTTACAAGGTTTTGGTTACACATGATTTTTTTGAAATTGATGCAAAAGTAAAAATATTTTTTGTTTTTGTAGGTTACGACTTATGAGCTTAAGAATACGATATGTTGGTAAAATTAATATATCTTGAAAATCCTAAGATTGCCTCAGTCTTACAATATTTTACATAAGGGCATTTTTTTCTGACAAAACAACTCGTCGAAAGTCGCAATAAATTATTGCACAAAATGTTTACGAGATACTTACAGTTTTTTTGCTTAACAAGTGACTGTAAGCAACATAAATCACGCTTAAACAACATAAAGATTAAGGCGAAAAAGTCGAACGTTCCAGTGGAAAAGTCAGATAACACCAGGCAACACTTAGTGTTGCCAAGGCTTAAAATATAGTGCGTATGCCTTGTTGCCTTAATACGTTAAAAAATAATACAAATTTTTGTATATGGTCTGCCAGTATTGCCGTCAAGACATTCAATAACTCTCCAATAACTAGAAGCAAAATATGTAAGCCCGGTGGAAGGATTATAACACCCAAATCTAGCGACACAAACGATTAATAACCAAACCGAATGTTTGTCGTTCGGATATTCCGAATCCAAAAGAGCCAATTTGTCATCCGATAGATTAATTCGGCTGTCACCACGGAATTCTGTCATTAATTTAGCTTCGGATCGATTTATTTTGATTCCGGCCGCTGACCACCCACTAAGAACATAAGACTTTGAGACCCGAATCTCTAATATGTAAAAATATAGCCTATATAAACCTCTATGTTTTTAAATAAAGTTTTTTTTAGTTTGAAAGTTTTCTTGCATGAAATTTTTCTAGCTGCAATTTTTCTTGCATGCATTTATTTAAAATTTTACTTTTTAAAATTTATAACTGCAATTTGTTTGACAATAATATTTACCAAAAATTATGTCTGAAATCTGTAAGTATAAAGTAAATGCCAAATTAAGAAGTTACTTAATATTTTTTAACCAACGCTTCTCTTTTGGGTTAATTAAATTGTGTAATAACAAAAACACTTTTGTACTCTCCGTATTATTAATAAAAGAACATTCATTAATATGGACAGATCAGAAAAAAAATTGACAAGTCAAAAAAGAACTTGCCTCAATTTTGGGTCTTTTTTATTTTTGGAGGCCGAGATTTTTAGACAGGAATTTGGTTCTTATTTTACATAAGTAATATAACTTTTTTTCTTAGTTTAATAAATGGAATAAAAATATCAGCATTTTTAATTATGACTATAGAAACTCAGACTCAATTTAATTAAGTTTGAAGAAGAACACAGCAATGGCCTATTCGATCAAAAAATAACTGTTATTAAGGTATCTTTATGATTCTGCGCAGTAACAAAATGCTAGGAAATTTTTTAGAAAAATCAGTGTATGCCATTAATTTAGGTAGGCATCTTTAATGCCGATTGATCCGACCAATCGTATCCGCCCGCTGTCTTTGTCTCATTAATTCTTGTACGAGGATCACATCTTTTGTTATTCGAAGTCTTTTAATCTTGCGTTACTTTTAAGAATAACCTTAACTGGCACAAACACATTACATCCATAGTCTCAGCTGCTTCAAAAAAGCTTGGATTTCTCTTTCGAGCCAAAAAGTTTTTCTCTGTATAACTGTAATAACTGTATACTCTGTATGTATCCCAAATCAGACGATCTTTAGAATACTGTTCTCATGTCTGGGAAACAGCGTTTCCTTCAACTCTTATCATCCTTGATTCCATTCTAAAAGGACCTGTTCGTCTTAATAATGATCCCACGCTTACATGAAAGTTCCTTTCTCTTACCCAACAACGGGCTGTAGGGTATATGTCGCTATTTATGGCTTCTGTTCCGAGGAATTCGCAAGTATAATTCCTCTGACAGTTTCCAACAGTAGTGCTGCTTTTATGCTGCTGTTATAGTCCAAATTGAAAGACCCCGAACATTCTTTGTTTCATCATCCCCAGAGTGTCCAGATTGAAATCTGCTACCCGCAGAAGTTTTTTCTTCCAAATCTCCAAATATTTAAGCCTTTTGTGAATAAACTCCCTTTAACCACAATTAAGATACCAACGGTACGTTAGTATTTAAGCCTTAGCCTTCGTGGACTGTCTCAAGATTTAAAAAATAAATAAATCAAAAAATGCCTATGTAAGAAACAATACTTCTTGTTAAATATGTCTTTGTTTCATGCATAATGTGATGCCATTTTATTGTACTTTTATACAAATTCTAAATTAATACAATATAAGATGACCCTTAAACACAAACAACCGTTCTAAATTATGGTAATTTTTTACATTTCTTGACCTCCGCCGATTTCAAAGATTTCTTTTAAACGGAGGCGCTGATTACAAATCTAACGTAGGTTTTTTTTAACAACGTGTTTTTGAGGTATCCATTATTAAATAGAATAATTAAATTAAATTTATTTCCACTCATCAAACTTTGGCGACATACCGCGTTGAAAATTGTTAGGACAGTTAACATACCGGTTTATTTTGGCGAAAAGCGGTAACATAGGGGAAGGTGTTATGACGTCAGTATCAACGTCATTACTTTGTACCCAGTATCTATCGCTATCGCCACCAGTCAGGAGGAGCGTTAATAATGGTTATGTCAAGTGTCAAATTATAATAATGGAGGATTCGCGACTTTTTTATTGTTTTGGTTCTTGCGATGTTTTTTGCCAGGGTTTAACAACTATTTGGATACTTTGGATTGCAGATTTTTCGATTAATTGATTAATTTCCAAATGGATCAAATAGTGCAATTATATTTAAATCGTAAAGGAAAAGATTAACTAGTTACAGTTGACTTGAAAACAGCTAATATCTTATTAAATGGAAAATTTGGTTTATACATTATCCTTTCGTTTTATTTCTAAACTCTCCAAAGACCTTACATTTGGATTTAAACTTATAAAAGTGTATTAAACGATTAATATGTAAGTTGACACACGCGTGACATACATAAACCGTTTTATTTTTGCGAGGATAGGCGGGTTAAACACGGTTAGAATGGTGGGGGAAAGAACTGCTATCAACCAGTAGTTTAAAACCGTATGTCGAGAAAAAATCCTTACTGTCTTGCCCTTCTTTTATCACAAAACTGGTAATAAGTACACTAAACTATCATACAATGTTTGAAACTTATCTAAAATGGTCGTGTTTTCATTTATATTATCAAGATTTTTGCTAAAATTACAGAACTTTCAAAAATATCGACCATTTAAATAGAAGACTGTGAAGTGGCGATCTATTCTTTCCATATCGAAGCATATGATATAAAATATAATATTACACAATAAAACGCAGGTAAGTAAATACAATAATTATATTAAATAATTTTTAATGTTCTGTAATTATTTTGTTTAAAAGACCAACAATGTTGTGCAAAAAAGAACAAAAACAGTAAAAGTTTAGTTTTTGAATTTAACATTTAATAATGTCAACTTTATAAATGGTAACAAAAAATTATAGAAGTCTGGACCTGACTGTACTATTCATTGCGCAAACTCCGCGGGGTCCTTTTCCCTATACCCACTTGCCTTTTTTGCCCTGCACCCGTGGGCAAAATTGTTCTACAGCACTGGACCTCCATTAACCTTTAAACTTTCTTGGTTCAATCAGATTGCAAAGTTTAAAAGTACTCTCTAAATATACGAGCCCTGTTTCAGGGCGTCCGGGTAAAAACGTGCGGTTTTTAAAATTGTTATTTCGTCCAATCAATTTGTGTCCTAAAATCTAAAATTTTGTGTTTCTGTTCTCTCAATAAGTGCCCCTATTTTAGGTGAGTCAGTCGAATGTTTCAAATACCACTTGACACACCTTTCTCAATTTTTAGATAAATAAAATACCTGTATAAATAAACATACTTTTTCTCATTTATTTATGCAAGAGGATAATGAAGTTATAAGAGGGGAAAAATAGGCAAAAACCTTTCGTGTAATATACACCCAGCGTGCGTCATGCCGCAACTTGACCTGGCACACTTGAGTAAAGTCACCCTAAAATCGGTTATGTTTAGATACTATTTTTTCTCTTAACTCGACTCATATTTCAAAACTCCGTTACAGTAGAGGCATAGATTATTTTCTTACCTTTAAAATGGTGTATAATTAATGTCATTTAAGTGAAAAATAGTTACCGAAAAACGTTATCTCCTGTAGGCTTGCAATCGGAAACAAGATGGATCGACACCCGAATTTAGAAGAACCTAAATAAAATATAATATTTTTAATGCGGCTATACGAAAATTGTGGTAGTGGGAGTTTGTTAATCTCCGCCCACCGTCTCCGTGTCCTTTTGCCCACCCCTAAGGTGTAGCGTAAATGCACTCTTAAGAAAATAAATATATAGAAGGTACGGTTTTAGTAATTAATCGTCCTAACCTAGGCTTTAAAAATTTTTAGGGATCTTAGACCTATTTTATACTATTTTTTAAATATGTGCTTTCTAAGTTCAAAGCAAGCTGGCTAATTCATATTTTTTCAAAGATAGTCGTATGTAAATCCCCTCTTTTTTTAATTTATTTAATTTTTCTTTTAAGATTTTACCAATGTCCTTAAACTACCACATATGGCTGCTAGCCACTAAGCAAGGAACATCTTGAGCACGTTTTGTAACGTTATTCAGAAGTAACTGTGATAACGTTTAATTCTAAACGTTACTTTATCATGCCTGTTTCGTTTTCTTGAATTGTTACTGATAATTTTCGTTTCTGTAACATACCCTTGTAAATATTTTTAATACGGTATAGAACAAACATCTTACGGACGTAATTTTTACGTACTTTTATATTAACGTTAAAATGTTGCCATGTATAGAATGGTCTTTTAAATACAAGTTCGATACATGTGTTAATGTACGTATCAGAACGATTATAATTTGTTAAAACATAAAATGTTATTGTTGTAACGTTATAATAATAATATTATTTAATGCAGAATCGTTACGTTTACTGCGTTTACTATATTTCCTCGTGGAAATGTAAACACAGTTAACATATCGACCTCGTTTGCTTAAATGTACCACCACAGAGATTGGACATTTTGTGCCGACAACGACCCAGGTTAAAAAAGAAAGATTAGCTTCGCTTTAGTACTTAACTTTACTTTATTTTAGGAACAATTTGTGTTTGTAGTTTTTCTCGTGATATTAAAGGGTATGAATCGTAAAAAGTAAGTATATTACACTAATTTCACACTTCAGTTTTTATGTATGTATGTAGGTATATAGAAAAACTGACCAAAAATCAGATTTTGAAGGTAAGGTTTTCAAGCCATAAGTCTAGAAAATCAAGCATTAGCCGTTTTCCTTAAGATAAATATTGGGGTAATAAGTCCGGTTTAGTTTGGTGAGGTACCTCCCTTTCCCTAGATACATATAAATTGAAAGTATATATTAGAATTTGGTTGCTTTATACCTTACATATTAGCAAAAATATATATATTCTCCATTAGTCATTTATAAGACTGGTAAGTAGTGTTTCTGCAGGTCGAGTCAAGCGGTTTGTAGGGCGAGCCGTAATTAGCTGTAGGCAACTCCTGGAAGTTTTGCGAGACCTGAAAAAACCCCTTTTTTTTTCGGTCATGTAATGTACAATGTTTTTTTCGACCGAAACTATTAAAAAAACAATAATAATATTTTAATGATCGACAACAGGTCTATTTATCCGCTTGACATGAATTTGATACTTATTATAACAATAAGAATAATTTAAAAACACCCACAGTACGGTAGTACTTAGGCAAAACCTTCGTGGATTGTCCAAAGATAAAAAAATCCACTGAAGTTCATTTCCGTAACAACCATGCAAAAAACGGCTATGCTCCAAATTAACAGCTTATTTTTAATTTCATTGATCTGCAAAGTAACAAATGGGTTTAGTGACAAATGAGCAGAGTGAAAAAAAGTTACTTTCCGGCCAAAATGTTTTTCAGAAAATGTGTATTTATATGGTATGAGACTTATATAGTGAAAATTGGGTATTTTTAAATAAATGAAATACTTCGGTTGAATAAATTTGATCAAAATTGTAACTTTAAAGTATTCACTGTGAAGTATTTTATTTTGTACTTTTTAGAGGCCCTGATATTAGACACTTGACACATAAATAATAATAATAATAATAATAATAATAATAATAATAATAATAATAATAATAACACAAGACTCAATCCAATACAAACGCAACCTGAATATGGCATGGATTGACTACAAAAAAGCGTTTGACACAACATCTCACGAATTACTGTTGCATTTGCTTAAAGATCTTAAGGTTCCTCTTAACCTAATTCGATGCATTGAGCGACTGATGTCACTTTGGAAATCAAGGTTCTCTATAACATCTGGAGCACAAAAAATTATTACCGAACCCATAACGTTTAAAAGGGGCGTATTTCAGGGTGACTCACTCAGTCCTTTGCTATTTTGTATTTCGCTGCTTCCCGTGTCCGTGTCTCTTCGAAAGACACGCGGATATTTGTGGACCACCTGGAAGACGTGAGCATAAGGTAACCCATCTGTTTTATATGGATGACCTAAAACTGTACGCAACTAGCGAGCGAGACCTACAACAGTCTCTTAAAGTGGTTCACGAATACACCAGAGATGTTGGAATGGAGTTCGGTCTCGACAAGTGTGCAAAACTTAAGCTAAATAAAGGCCGGTTCGGAAACGATTTAGAAGCTGACCAGCTTGCCGATAGCGCGCTACTTCGCCCTCTACAAAACAACGAGAATTATCGATATTTAGGAATTGACCAAAACCGGACTCAAGATGTTAGAGCTGTGAAGACCGAGCTTAGAGGCAATTACAGGCGACGTTTACGGAGAATTTGGGAATCCGAACTATCTGGAATAAATAAGGTCCTTGCTACCAACATGCTAGCAGTGCCTGTATTGCTTTACTCTTTTGGAGTGGTTAAGTGGACGCGAGATGAACTGCGCGAGCTGGACGTCAGCACACGAAAAATGATGCATCTTCACCGTAGCATCCACCCGCGCTCATCAACATCCCGTATTTACCTCCCACGCCACCAGGGAGGTCGTGGCCTTTAAGCTTAGAGTGTATGCACGATCGACTGGTTTTGAGTCTTGCTTGTCAAGTTGCCAATAGTACTGATCCACTGATGCAACTAGTAAGAGCACACGAAAAAGCTAATGTTGGAGCGTTTCTATTTAAGGCAGCGGAGCGAGCAGCGGAGAAATTCGGTCTCAGATTTGCAATAGATCCAAACGACGACCAGTCACTTGTAAGCTTGAGTCTAAAGCCGTAAGAACTGCAGTTAAAAGAGCAGAACAGCAGATGCTTTTAAAGATCACATTAATAGGCCGCAACACGGAGTATTTTACCGAAACATAGAAAGACTCAATCTATCTCGAAAGCTCACGTTTGGGTTTTTGAAATCTGCTGAGCTCAAGTCGAGACCGAGGGTTTCCTACTAGCATGCCAGGATGGGGTGATTTAAAAACGTTGGTATACCGAAGCCAGTTTCTAACATTCCTGATACTGCTTGACGAGCTTGTCGACAGCAACCCGAAACACTAATGCACTTATTGTCAGCCTGTCCAGTGCATGCTGTAAGTGGTTTTCATCCACCGACATAACGATGCGCTTCGGGTACTTTATTATCACCTCAGACATTATTACGGCATTGACGAAACAGCAATTTGCCATTTGCTCCCGGCGATATCGAGGCAGTAGTGGAAAATGACAACTGTCGCATATATTGGAATTATGCATTCACAACTACGCATCAAATTCGCGCCAATAAACCTGATATCGTTCTCCTTGATAAAAGGAATAACCATGTATGTGATTGAGTTCTCCGCCCCAGCGGAAACTAACATCGATATAAAGGAACGGGAGAAACGAGCCAAATATTGGCGAACTTCGGGCCTATCCGGAGTATAACGTGCGATTGGTTGTCCTGATTGTCGGCGTTTTGGGGGCATAAAGGAAAATGTGTTGGGGAGCTGAAGTGTATTCCCGCATGTCAACATTCACCCGAACAACTGGTGATGAAAATGCAGAAATCTGTTGTCCTTGGGTCCATTCGTTTACTGAGGCAAATGAATGTGGCCGAAGATCACTGACCGAGCGGACGCGAGAATGGTCTTCGATACGGATGGCCTTCCCATGACGCCTATGGGGTCGGAGCCATGGGATGCGTCATGTCGGATCTTTCTAAATAATAATAATAATAATAATAATTTATTAGAAAATTAATTTTAAATAAATTTAGATGCAGCACATTATGTTTTCAAATGACAACTAATCATAAAGTGGATTGGCAGTTAAAAAGAGAGGTTTTGGTTTAACATGCTCAAGTAACGTAACTCTGAAGTAATAAGTTTTCTTAAGATAAATAATTTTAATTGATTGTTTATAAATAACAAAATAATTATAGTAAAAAGTCTAAATGTTTTTTTTAATTGGGTGGTTTATCAGTAGTTTACTCTACCATTTAGTAATGGCTAATGAGTAGCTAATATAAGAGAAATTTTGACTATATACTTAAAAAAATTGTAGGCTTTAAAGCCAACACAAGGTTTTTATCCTGGAAAATAAAGTATCTATGATACTATCTGCAAATAAGATTTTTTTTCAAACTTGTGATATAAAATTATCTTTTTAATTAATGAAGCAATTATGTCAGTAACCAAAAGTTTTGGGGTTAATATTTTACAAAGTTTTTTTTTCCAGGTGCAACTAGAGGAAAAAATAAAGCAGAACAAGGATAATAAAAATACATTTACATAGTTGGTTTTTAATAAGCATTTATAGGTTATGTAGGCAATTTTTATACCTAACTTTAGAACTTTTTACTTTTTTTAATATTACTCATATTTACACATTACAAAATAATTAAGACTTTTATAAAGTAAATTAAGAAAGATAAACATTATCACATGAACATTTTTATATATGAACTGTTACACTTTGTGTGGATTTAGAAAATAAGCTTTCCATATAAAATAGTCTGTACAAAAATTTGGGAAATATGAAAGGAGAGTTGTAGACATCAGATATTTTTATAAATAAATTTTTCTCTATAGTTTATATTAGTTTTTTTTTATTACGGATAGTTACTTGTTACTGGTTTTATCTTGGAAACTATTGTACTATTTCGGGGTGAACGAAAAAATGATAATCAAAAATAACAGGCGATTTAGCACAACATTTTTTTACATCTATTTTTTACTTTTATACACAAAAATGCTAAAACTTTAGGGTAAACAAATATTGTTAATTAATTAATTTCTTGAGGTTTTAATAATCAATGGGGTACTTCACAGTTTTAGTTTAAGAAAACTCAAACACAAGATATTTAATCAAATCTTTTTTACTTGACCAGCCTACATTTTTAAAAATATGTTTCACTTTGTTAGTGCTTTTTTGCGTATAAGTAAATTTTCGCCCACTCTAGATGTTTAACAGAAAATAGTATATGAGAAAAAGGCGTGAAAAATCGTTTAGTAATTTTAATCAAATCCGTGATCAATTACTTTAATATCAAAAAAGTTTGCCTTTTTAATATACTTAGTATCATGCGCCTCCTAGTGATAAAGTCGCCAACTTAATACTTTAGTGACTTTCGAAGCCATCTTCATTATACTAATTTTATTTTAAAGCTGTACCATCCTTATGTTGCTGGACATTAAATGGTTAACAAAATACAATTTACGACCATACTTAATTAAACATTCTGTATTTTTACCATACACCACACATAGGAATCCAAAAGATCTTTTAATGTTATATATCAACATAACAGAACACCTATTTAAATCCTTAGAAAAACCTCTTTATAACGTAAGTTATATAACGTGGATGTTTCAGAATATGTTGTTAGGCCCAACCAATGCAAAATACGTAACGAGGCCGTGTAAGTTTCGAAACCAAAACGTTGTATTTTAAACGTAACTACGATTTTGTTAAGTTGAAGGAAATATAACGAAACTATTAGGTTCAAGGCGCTGTTATTGTTTCAAGATGATTAACGTAACAAAGGAACAAGAAAACATAAATGTAACGTAATTAAGATGATTTTTTGCTTAGTGGGTTTACTACAAAAAATGAAATACGTTGGAATCATGTTCACAAATCAATTATCTTCACCAACAATAAAAAGAAGCGCATTGAACTTGCCTGCATATTAAAGAAAACAACCCCTTTCAGACCTTATAAAAGGCCTTTTTTCGACAACCCTTTGGTAATGTCTTATAAAACGTATAAAAGGTATTGAATGGATTAAAATTACATATTCAGAATGGTCAGTCATCGAATGCATCATACACAATGAGCAAGCCGTATAACGTAAGCGTTGGTATCTTACTTTATAAAGAAGACAGGTGGTCAGGTGGTACACATTACACAATCAAAATAATAATCTATAACGGTCAGTCAGTGTTCTTCGGTAGGGGATGTTATAGATTTTTTAAAGCCGTTAAAAATGCTTAAGACCTTAAGCATACAGGGTGTCGATTTAAAAACTTTTTATTCGTATATCTCAATAAACAAAATGGTTTTAATATTTTAATTTGGCAAAATAATTGTTACCCAGCCAGTACGCAAAGTGATATTTTTCTGCACGTGAATGCCGGTGCACGAACGCCCAAAGCAAAGTTCGAGAAAATAGTCAAGTGCGGAAAAATTACTTTTGTATGCGTTAGGAACAATATTTTTCCTACGAGCCGCATATGGCTACAAAAATAAAACAATAATTTTATTGATTGTTTTTTAAAGAGGATTTAATGAAATCTTAAAGAATTTTAACAATTTATATGTAAATAGTGATAATATACTATTAAGAAATACATTTTTTTCTGCCAATTTGCAAACTGATTGCAGGTCCAGCAATTTTTTTAACACCCTGGATGATAAAGGCTCAACAATATTATTTTTGGATAGGTTTAACCTTAAACTAAAAAAAAGGTATACTTGATTGACATCGATAAAATCAACTGTTTACAAGAAATAAAATATCACGGTTGGTAATTTTTTCTTACATTATACAGGGTGTTTTCTAATTATAGGTCAATATTTAGGAAAGCAATTTTTGAGTCCATTAAAAAAAAAACTTTATATAAACGTATGTCCTAAACGTCTTAACTTTTAAGATACAGGGTGGTAAAATTTTTAAAAATAAATAATTTATTATTAATATCTGTAAAACAAATTTAAATATTTTAATGAAATTTGGCATAAATGTACTATGAATTAAGAAGCATTTTTTAGTGTACCACATTTTTTTTCCACCAGTGGCGTCCGTACAGATTTTGACCTGCCTATTTTAGCAAATAAAAAAATGTGGTACACTAAAAAATGCTTCTTGATACATAGTACATGTCAAATGTCATTAAAATATCTAAAGTGGTATTAAAGATATTAATAATAAATGATACATTTTTAATATTGATAAATTTTTTCACCCTGTATCTCAAAAGTTAAGACATTTAGGACATACATCCATATAAAGTTTTCTACATCAAATAAAGATTTGTTTAATTGGACACCATGGGAATTTTCGTTACGCCGTAAATACGAGAATATTTTAAAGACGAAAATTTTGAAAGTTCCCTTTCAGTCAAAGAAAGTAGAGCGTGGCCTGTCTTTAAAAGCTTATTTAACAACTCCTTAAGTAAAAGAACTTAATAGCGTTAAACTGATTTTTTTAATTGTCCGGCACTTTTTTTAATACAAATAATTTATAGGTACTTAAAAGTAATTTAGTTTTTCCTTCATCTTTAAAAGTTTCCTAAATTTGTTATGATTTGGATTTTTCCCATTTCTCTTTAAACTTATGGGTGATAGATACAATCATTTTTTTTTGTGTTTTTAGATAAGCTGTTCTTAAGTGTCGCTTGAAGGTAATTTTTTTTTGGATTTCCAAATTTTTTTTAATGATTGGTCTATTACTTTTACGTAGAAAGAATATCTTTATGTTTGGTACTAATATTTTATCTTGTTACATTTTTTTTACAAATAATAATTTTTGAGTCACTGACTTTTGAAAGCAACGTGCGTTTTAACAAAAACAAATACACAGAGAAAAAAACATTTAAAACAATATTTGAAAAATAATTCAATTACAATTCATAAAATCACAATTTTATATATGTTAAATTCAAAAACTATTTATTTTTATTTAAATATTTATTTATTATAAAAAAATACATCTGCTCTTGCTTTACGTTCCAAAAAGTACTTAAATATAATTTGACGCAAAATTGGAACTAAAACAGGAAAAAGTCGGGTTCTAATAAAAATGTAGATTTAAATTTGTAAGAATATGCAATTCGTTAAAATTCGTTATAGATGCATATGTTGGTGCGGAACACAAATTTTAGAAGGCGGATAACTTTATATTCAACGCTATAAGCAGGGACAGCCTATTAAATTTTAGTTTTTGTTAGCTACAAAAGCAACAAAAATATTTTAAAAATAAGCGTAATTTTTTAACCCAATGAAGATAAAAGATGGCAGAAGCAGAAAAAAACAATGTAATTCCATTTTGGCTCAAAATAAGATATATAACGAAAAGTGTAAGATGAGTGTAAGTTTCGGTAAGTCGAATCCATTAGTATAATTTGCAAACAAAAAACCCTTAGGCTGGATTTAGTGCTCGACCTACGGTCAGCGCGGACATCGGTCGAATGTAGCTACATGAACTAAAATGTATGATCAACTACAGTGCAGAGCTAAGAGCCTGCTACGCGGTCTGTACTGTACAGGATCACACGTTTACATTGATATAGCTACGTTTGACCGATGTCAGCGATGACCGTCGTACAGTGACACTGTTTCACCTTACTCTACTGCTCATATAAATAGTTTAACCGTTTAGACTCATTATTTTTTAAGATTCTCGTCTTAAATCCGCCTATTGATCCTTCTTTTTGGATTTTTAATTTGGCTTTTTATTTTCCTAAAATTTGTCTTCAAACATTGATTTTTATGAAAAAAAACTAACTTTTGGCGCAAAAATGATTATAGGGTAAAATTTTTTTTTGGGTCCCAAAATGTTCCTGGAAAAAGGTATTCCCCTAAATGATTTTAAACAATTTTTTGTTAAATTAATTTTTTTCTGCACTTTTAAATAAAAGACCCTTTTGCGTGAAAAATTTCGTTTGTAGAAATAATAAAAAAATCTTGCCCCTCATTTTTACGTAAACAGTTTTGTGGAGCTTATTTTTAAAAAAAAAATCCCCAAAAAAAATCATTTTTGCGCCAAAAATTTATTTTTTTTTAAAAAAACAAAATTTAAAGACAAATTTCCGAAAAATAAAAACTCCGATTAAAAATCCAAAAAGAGGGATTATAGGCAAATTAAAGGGGAGAATCTTAAAAAAACGGTTTAATTATAGGAGATGTTGAAGAATTTGGTTGGCACAGTGTCGCATCGTCGTGAAATATATGCACTGACGTAAAATAGCCAAACAGCGAGCGCTAGTGAGAATAATGCTGAGGTTTCAGTTTTACCGCTAATGGTCTTCCCGTCGTGAGGTCGCTCGGCGACTTGTACACAAATTTATCCACAACCGTAACATTTTATATCCATTACAAAAATATTTTTTACAAAAACTGTTTCAGTGTCTTCAAAATCTCTTTATTTGATATACTTTTAAAATGAGGGGACATGACCTAATTAAAAGGGGGTTAGTAGTTTCTTTTTTTAAAAAGTTTTTTAAATTTTTAATTTTAAAAATTTTTTTTTTTAAATATCTACATAAAAATTATTTTAATATTTAAAGGGGGGGGGTAAAGTTTTTTTGGTCAAAAAAAGGTTTTTTAATTTTTTAAAATTTTTATTAAGATTTGTTTTAAAAAAAATTTTATTAAACAAATTAAAAAAAAATTTTTAAAAAAAAAGGGACAAAAAATAAAGAAATAACGGATTTAATGCATAGTCTAGGAGAAATCGGCCTAGTCCGGAAAAAATTTCCACCTTAATTTTTTTTTACGATCCTCTTTAAATTCCCCCCTGACGATATAAATGCCCCTTGCCATGGGGGCCCCCTGGTGCCATAATTTTTAAACCGAAATTGTTTAAACC
>JAHBCN010008901.1:0-36884 GCA_019359885.1 Listronotus oregonensis | reverse complement strand
ATTGCTTGGTGTATCGGGAAGAATCTGCCAGTCTATGGAAATAACTACGTAAGTTTAGTATTTGTTGGTCTAATTGCTTACCATATCCACAATCCTCTTCCGCCTAGATATCGTGGAAGCGTTGTTCGTTCAGTTGCACTACGAGGGTGATGTTTGTGTGCCTTTGTAAGGAGTGTTCTAATCTTTCTCTGTAGCTTATCGATGTCAGTTTTACTCCATTCCACAATTCCAAATGAGTAAGTGACTGCGGAGCATGCGTATGTGTTAAGCGCCTTAAACAAATTTTTGCTATTTAGATTAGTTTTCGACACTTTTCTTACCCTTCTGATAAACTCGTTTGTTAGTTCGTCCTTCATTGTTCGCTGGTCGATTCTTTGCGCCTGTTTCATTCCCAGGTACTTATAGGTCTCTTCGGCCTCCATTGCCGCGATGTTCTGACCGTCTTGCATTTCAAATGCACCCGGTTGTATCTTCCCTCTAACTATGTTTAGGACGCGGCATTTGTCAAGTCCGAACCGCATCCCTATATCTCCGGAGAACTCCTCGACGATTTTGAGCATTTGCTCAAGCTGATTTTTCGTAGCTCCCATCAGTTTAAGGTCATCCATATACAGCAGATGATTCAGCCTTATTACATCTTCGTTGTTGTTCCTAATGCTAAAGCCATACTTAGGCAGAACCACAATGGGCTTAATGAATCACCCTGAAATATACCCCTTCGTATTGGAATAGTGCCAGTTTCGATGTTGTCGCTGGAGGGCACTTGCAGTTGGATTTTAGTTCTCCACGTTAACATGATGTTTTCTAAAAAGGACACAATATAATTATCGACCTTATAGATTATTATTATTATTATTATTATTATCTCGGCACCCACACCAGCTTTACCCTGCGCACTCCTATGACTACCGTACATTTTGCTAAAAATTTGGTCTGGTCTAGTTCTTTTTTTTTCCGAATCATTTATTATTTTAATTAAGTATATTAGCCTATTATACGTTCCAAATAATAATTTAAAAAAATAACAATTCTGTAATTGCAGTCCAAATAAGACATTTTACTTATATTCAAAGCTTAGTTTATTCTTTAGTTAAAATCATTATTATTTGAAATCCTTCAGCTTTCAACTATATTATTTCGCTACGTTATTAACATCCCAATAAAAAGAGTAACTATTCAAACAAGTAGCATGTTAGAACATAAATAAACCCTTTCGACTACCGAATATACATTATAAAATGTTTGTTTATTCATTTAAGACTTTAAACTGTTAAAACATCTGTTGTTCTGGTCAGGTGTGAGGAAAGCTTATTTGCCTTTGGCATTCTTTAAAGCTCTTTGAACATCGAATGCCTACTTGTATATATATATAGTTATTTGTGTACGATGTTATTCTTTAAATGAATTAATGTTTTATCTGATTAAATTAAATTTTTAAAGTAACGGGAGTGTTTTTTAGGGTTGCAGTTGAGGGACAGTTGTACACTGATAAACAAGACATTTTACGAATACCCTTTTTGAGTTTATTATAATTTTAATCTCAAAACTTCCTTAAATATATTTTCTTATAGTTTGGCTTGAATTTTTTTTGAAACGACTTTTATTTTTAACAAAGCGTCATATTTTGAGATTAGTGTAACGATTAATCCAAGGCAGTTTAAAGGTGTATGGAAGGCCAATGCTGTAGAACAAAATTGTCCAGGCGTGCAGGGCAGCGGGAATAGGGGAATCGACCCCGCGGAGTTTGCACAATGAATCGTAGATCAGGTCCGGACTTCCATAATTCTTTGTTACCATGTAAAAAGTTGATATCATCAAATGTCAAATTCAGACTAACCATACGATCACTGTTTTTTTTTAAATTATTTTTTGCACAATATTGTTGGTTAATAACTTATAGAATATTTAAAATTATTATGTATTGTTGGATTTTATATTATCAGATTTAAAATGGAAAGAATGGTTGATATTTTTGGGAGTTTCGTATTTTTACCAAAAATCTTGATAAAATAATTAACAACACGATTTTTTAAAATAAATTTCTTACATTGTATGATAGTTTTATGCAATTATCACGAATTCTGTTATAAAAGAAGGGCAAATAGTGTAAATAAATTTAATCTAATTATCATATCAAGGGTTCGATATCTAAAAAATAAAACGTTGAAGAAAAACACTTACTTTAGATTTGTAATCAGCGCCTCTGTATGCAAAAAATCATTAAAATCGACAAGGGTCAAGAAAAGTGAAAACTTACCATAACTTAAAGTGGTTGTTTGTATTTTAGGGTAATACACTATTTTATAAATTTATAATAACGTACCGTTAAGTGTGGTAAAGGGGAGTTTATCAACAACAGACCTAAATATTTGAAGAAGGAAAAACTTCTACGGATAGCAGATTCCAGTCTAGACACTCTGGGGATGATGGAACAAAGAAAGTGAAAACTTCGGGGTTTCTTAAGTTGGACTATAAGAGGATGCATAAAAATGGCACTAGGAATTATACTTGCCAACTCCTTGGAGCATGTAATAAATAAGTAAATAGTAAAAATACCTATAAAAATGTAACATATTCCCTCCAGCCTGTCGGTGGGAAATAGAAGGAAGCTTTTCTGTAAACATGGGATCAATAATAAGACGAACAGATCTTTTTTAAATAGAATCAAGAATGATAAGAGTAGGAAATACCATTGCCCAGACATGAGAACAATATTCTAAAGATGGTCTGATTAGAATACATACAGACTATACAGATTAGACGGATAGAAATATTTACTGGCTCAAAAGGGGAATCCAAGCTTTTTTAAAGCAGCTGACACTATGGTTGTAATGTGTTTGTGTCAGTTAAGGTTGTTCTCAAAAGTAACGTCAAAATGATTTATTAACTTCTTTTCGTGACACCGAACATGACTGGGTCTTGAAGCATTAAACTGAACAAGAGTTTTAAAGCCCCAATTCACTTACTATTTTTTGGTAAATTTTGTTACAACGCAGTATCGAGGGGGTCTCTCATAACAGTTATATTTTTAGTGGGCCGGGCACTTTTTGATCGAATACGCCACAGTATTGGGCTAAAATTAACCTTCCCACACATCTTAGCATTCTTGATTTGATCTAAAAAAAGTCGTTCGACTTATTAATGACTACACACGTACAAAAAGGCTTCCTTCTTTTGCCTAGCCATTAGCAGAAGGGAACCTGCCACTTTTTATAGGTATGTTGACGGCATCAGTTCCGAATATTGACCAAAGTAGTTTCTTCACTAGCAGCTCCCAAAAGGAAAACACAGAGTATCACTTTCATGCATCCCTTTACAATCCATCTAGATAGGTCTTTATCTTTTCACTTTGTTTGTTCTTGCATTTATAGGATGCCTAGACTGGAGAATCTGTGGCCTGCGGAGGGCAGCAGCGGTTTTTTTCCCTTCAAACCTCCAAGGCTTTAGGTAGAGTGTTAAAAATCTACCTTGTACTTCAATTAAGACACCCACGGTACGCTAATAGTATTCCTTTGCTTATGAGCGGTTAACTTTTGCAGAACAAAGCGTCATTTAAGCTTGAGGGCTTTGCTTTTGCTGCTAACCATAACTAACCACAACTAACACATTATGTCCATTACCAAAGTTTCAGAAAAGTACCTCTATTGAGCCGGCAAGTATTTCTTTTCGTCTAATAGGCATACTCTGTATGCATTTCAAATTAGACTTTTCTTGAAATATAGTTGCCATGTCTGGGAAATGGTATATTCCACAACTCTCCATACAACAGTATCTGTAATGGACTTGTCGCACTGGGAGTGCCTATTTCATACATCCTTTTGTAGTCCATCTGGAGATACCCTAACTGTAAAACTGCTGCCGATAGAGGTTTTTTTTTTACTTGTCTTTAAGCATTTGCCTTTAGAATTTTTTTGCCTTATTAAACTACAATTGACAGTTCCAACATGGAAAAATTATTCTGAAAAAAAAAAACAATAAAAACTAAATCTAAGGTCTAAAGAAAACTAGAATATAATATTTGAAAGCTTGATAAATATAAAAGCGTTTTTTTTTAACTAAGGTATTTTATTAAAACGTCATTTCTACAGCTTGTGGTTAGTTCCGCGACTACTCATCCTTTTGTATATGTGTTATAGTCAATCCCCAAAGCTCCGCCGATCCTAGGTTTGACTAGTCAATCCTCAGGTCTGACTTGAAGTCTTAGTCAAAGCACAAACAAATAAGGTTTTTTGGCCTCTGACTAAAGAATTTTCGTCAAACCTAGGAGAAACTAATTTGGTCAGGCAAACGTCAAAACTCAATTTAATGAAATCGGGGTTTGACCAGTCAAATTTTAATTAGGTATTAGAAAGTCTTTGACTATAACATATGCATTCTCTAACTGATAATTTTTGTAAACATTAATATGAGAGTCAAGTGTTAAAATATCAAATTATAGCATTTCTCTGTACGTTTCAGACAATGTGACAGTTCTCAATAGAAACTTTATAATATTATACAATTTACTTTTAGCTCTTACTAGTCCTAGTAAATTCTGAGTAATGTTGTTGAGACGAGGACAACAGTTTTAAGATATGATTCGAACCATATACAAGAACTCGCGATGTTCGTCCGCATTACTCTTACCAGTCATACATTCAGCTAATATCATAGATTTTGATATGTAATCGCTGATCGAATTTATGGCAAGTTTACGCTAGCGCGCACTAAACAAACATTAGGGTTATCCAGCATGCGTGTTTGAAATAAAGGACCAGACCAAAGGACCAAAGGACTTAGAAATTTCCATAAATTATTAATTATTTTATATTTATGAAATATATTTTTATTAATTTTAACATTTAAAGTGACACTTTTCAAAACTCATTAACGTAAGATATTGTAAACATCTTAAACGTATTTATACAAAACGAGCATACATTTACCAGAGGCAACTTTGCCGTTTGGCGGTGCAAATAAGCGTGCAAGCGAGAAAAAAAGAACAATAGTATAAACTTTCCAACGTGTCGATTGATCGACGAGGAGAGGCCGACTAATCAGCACGACGAGCGGGGTATATATATTCCTTCCACCGACCAATGAGCACGTTGGCGGATCACCAAAAAACAGTTTATTATTTTTTTTATGTACAATAGAAATGTATAAATGCTCCCACTAAACACAAAATAAGT
Source organism: Listronotus oregonensis (assembly GCA_019359885.1). Classification (NCBI taxonomy): domain Eukaryota; kingdom Metazoa; phylum Arthropoda; class Insecta; order Coleoptera; family Curculionidae; genus Listronotus; species Listronotus oregonensis. Next base: position 31,713 of record JAHBCN010008901.1, on the reverse strand, counting down.
CAATAAAACAGTAAAACTTGTTTAGAATCTAGGTATAATTATACAAAAATTCTATCACAAATAACAAAATAAGTCAGTCCAAAAACTAAAAAATCTCACACAAGCGGCCAGTACGGAACTGGCCGGCGATAAATGTGACAAATAAAATCGCTAGTTCGTTCCGCGCATGATTTAAGACCTTAAGCGATGACTACCGCCACAGCGCACGGACACATTTTTTTCGCCCATAAAATCTAACTTTTGAACTACGCCTCTGATAATCTTTGCCAGTCCATATGAAGGTCAGTGGCTAATATCCGCGCCCAACATAGCTTAACTTCGCCTATCTGATGGAAAGCAAGTTTTACCGCGATAAAGGTCATTGATCAATAAAAGTAAGTTCTGTTCTACGGTGTAAATATTTTAGTATTTATCATATAAATCAGGTTTTTTTCTTAGTGACTTAAATCAAAAAGTAAAATTTTACAACGATTTTTAATACTAATTCTTTTTAGCAAAAAAAAACACCTTGTTTCTAATAGTGAAGTTTCTCATTAGTTATCTCCATTTTAAATTCAATAAACATTTTATTACCGCTTTGAAAATAGCCGCAAAATGATTTCTCTCCATAATTTTATGATAATTGTTGACAGTATACCACCAGAGATTATATTTATTTAACAACAATTCGGCGTTGTAAATTTATAAAACGGTAAAAATATTCTCTCATCACATTTTTGTTATTAAGGACCAATAGTGGAGAGATAGGCAATAAAAAAGGATTAATAAAATTTATTGACGGGCTTCTGATTTTTAATTAAATTTATTATGAAGAAGGCAACTTAACTGATAATTTATATTTGTTCTACCTTTTATAAGCGAGTATATTTTAAATTTTAAGTATATTAGACGGTACCGACAAAAAGGACTTAACCAGTTTTATTTTTCATTAAAATGCAAATTTGATTCTCGCGTATACTTAATTATCACCAACATGTATATTAAACGGGATGGTCATTTTCTCTTGATTTCATAAAGTATATTTTGTTGATTAAATTAAAAATTTAATTATATCGAAGGGGTATGGACCAAGGAAGTTTGGTAAAAGCTCTAGATACCCTAATTTTTAAATCTCTTCTCACTAATAAGCGATGCCAGAAGTGGCCAACAAAATTATGTACCACGTTGCCACCATTATTGGATTCTTCAGAAAAGCATGGTAAAATTAACTTTATTTACGTGTCATATTTTAAAGATATTTAGAATAAATTAAAAGCGCACCTAATACATAAGTTGGTTCCTGTCATTTTGTTGAAAATGTTCTGGTATAAATTCTTTATGTTACGAATATATAAATTTTACAGTCACTTTCCTGAAACATAAACCTTAACATAGCTGTTCTTAGTCAAAGACCTGGATAAGTGTATCACCATTGTGATAACCCATGGTGATCTGGGTAACATTTTATCGTAGGCAACTATACTGAATATGGAATTCCATCTAAAATCTTTCTGCTGTCTATACATTTTTTGAAACCCATGTGTTCTGGTGCTTACATTTTGATGTAGGCGAATATATAGAAGTTGGAGCATTTCCCTTTCCTTGAAACATAAGACCTTCTGCTGTCTTTTTTTAGTCTAGACCTGGATAAAGATCCTAGGATCACAGCCTACTGGCACTAGAGTCTGGGAGACGTAAAAACTGGAGCAGACTACCACAACAGGGAATGTCCAATCTAAAATTTAGCAAGCAGCAGTAAAAGATCTGGGCCAGGAGAGTCTATGAAGTGAATCACAGGTGAGTCAAAATTCGTATCAATTATTATTTTTTTTGCACATAGGTGCGAAGGATTGATTTTTTGACTCAAGTCCTGTGGGGTTCAATTCATAGCGGTCCAGATTCTTTTTAAGTTAAAGGGTTTCAATTTTTTTTTAAGAAAAGGACCATCAATAAATCTTGTGTTTTTGGAAAATATTGTGAAGCCACAATATTTTGCTTTACCTTATTATATCTTACCGTGGAAGGCGCTAGGATATAGCGTTTCCACTGCTGTTATTAATTTTTGTACTGTGTAGTACGGAGCCTTGACAAATGTCTTGTTAAGGACAGATTTTTGCGCCGCGTGGCGTGTAAATTAGCAAGCAGTTGAGAGGGAGGCCGTTTATATATTCAGGGAGGTGTCGAAAACAAAAAGGCCAAATTGCATCTATGTTTGTATAGATCAACATTTTCCTTGCACCTTATGGTTATGCAAGTTGTGTTTAAATTAACATATACTTTATTAATTTTTTAAATACCTAAATAAAGTTCCAGGAAACCCCTGGAAATTTCCTTTTTAGTAATTTGTGATATTAGGATTATTTTGTAAAAAAATTTTTTTTGGGTTTCATTTAGTGAGCTTTGGACCCGTTCTTCACGTTTTTGGACTTTTGTGTTTTGCAATTTCTGCTGTAATATATTCAGTGGACTTTGGACCTGCAACGCACAGAGGTGTCACTGCCGTGACTAGCGATCCTCACTGATTGAAATTTTTATTTTTATAAAATCTTTTTACTTTATGCAATTGAAATTTTATTATTTTTTTTAAATACTTAAATAAAGTTCCAGGAAAGCCCTGGAAGTTTATTTTTATAAATTTTTTTTGCTTGATGCAATTGGAATTTTATTAATTTTTTTGTTAGAGTACCTAAATAAAGTTCTAGGAAAGTCCTGGAAATTTATTTTTTATAATTTTTTTTTGAAGCAATTGTAATATATTTCCTCGTCTAGAATTTAAGACGAATTTTTTTTTACTTTTATTTTCATTACTCGAGGAGTTTTTTTTGCTAGAATAAAAGAAATGTTTTCATAAAGGTAAAATTTTTAAAGATCAGAGCTGTCAAGTTTGAAATTTTTTTGAAACCATAAGACATAAATTCAAGACCTATACCGAAATAACCTTGGTGTACCGATACTGCCTTCATTTCTTTTTTATGTACTGCTGTGAACAACAACCTCCACTGGCCGCTGTCACGGTGACGTCATCGCCCAGCTTTCAGGGACGTACTTGTTGAGGAGTTCATCAACCACGACCTCAGCACAGGAGAGAAGGTATATCTACTACACCAAGAGGTCACCAAAGCCAACTTCAAAGTCAGTTTCGATTAAATTTCAAATCTCCTTTAAAAAAAAAATTGTAGTCAACATTTCAAGATTGTTAAAATATAAAAAAAAAATGTATATATTGTACATAAATGTATGTTATTAGATTTGTGTTAAAAAAAAAAAAAAAGGTCTGTCAAATCTTTTATTTTATACCTAACCCCTGTTAGGAGTTGTCTGATATATAAAAAAACTTTACTTTACATCTTAAAAATTACTAGCGTGCTCCGAACCTTTACGCCCTGAGCTAACCTTAACATCTTTGCACAGAGAGGCAAAGGAAAAAATACTCTCTCAAAATTGCCCTTCCCTCTTGTTTATCCCAGCTCTCAGTAAGGGGATTATATAAAAAGGAAGGTGTATCAAAGAAACAAATGCAAGAAGTTACTTTTATTCCCGCTGCGTCAAAAATGTATAATTCATTTAGGTCTCTAAGAGAAACTGTTTTCGAGATAAACGCAGTTTAAAGGACCTCGTAATTTTCCTATGAAAAATGGGTTTCGGCCAATTGTTTTCAAACTTTGGAAAGTAATAGTTTTTAACACACTGATCAAAAGTCTTCACGGGCACAAAACCCAAAAACCCCTCTAACCCCCCCAAAATTAGCCTTAAAGGTCACTGGGGATTTGAAGACTTTTGAGGGTGATTTTGGGGGGATTAGGCGGGTTTTCGGGTTTTGTGCTCGTGGAGACTTTTGATTAGAGTGTTGAAAACTATTTCTTTGCAAAGTTTAAAAACAACTGGTCGAAACCCATTATTGATAGGAAAATTGCGTTTATCTTGAAAACAGCTGCTCTTAAGGCCCCCACAGTATACGGTTATTTTCATCCATTCGTATTGCGGCCATACAGAACGGCGTGATGAATCGTCGAACTGTTTTGCCCACACATTACAGGTAATTTGGACCGTTTTTTTTGTGCGTTCTATGGTTACGTCATGAAGAGAAAGCATTTTAAATAAAAATAACAAGTATGAACATGTGCCGCTATTCCCTTGGCTTCACTTATGCAAAAAAATCCGTCAATTTTAAATAAAATCCCTACAATCTATCAGTAGGAATGCCACAAGTCAAACCGTCGTTCCAAAAATCAAGCGCCGGCAGAAATTTTTTTCGACGATACGGCACGACGGTTTTGCCCCACAGACATCAGTTTTTCATCGATTTATTTTAATTATAACTCACCTAATTTTTATGACATATACCTTTATTTCTTAAAAAAAGAAAAGTCTTTGCAAATGCTTCAAAAAAGTTATTATTTCTTTTCTCGAAAAATACGTAGATTTTGCGTTATTTGCCTTTAAAACTCTGAAATTTTGTGTTGGATGAATAACAGCTAATCTTTAACAAACCACAACTTAGTTTGTATTTATCCTACAGCAATTACAAAAAAAAACATTTTTTTCGTTTTTTTAAGCTACAATCTTGTTATTTACAGTTTTTTTGATAAGATGCATATTTATCGAGTAATTTCCAAAAAACTGATTAAAGACGTTAATTTTATCGAGCAAAAACTCCGACTTTTGATCGCGAATAACTCGAAAAGTCATTCTATGCATTTTGAAAACATTGAGAGGCAAAATGGATCGTTTCCAGGAGTAATTTAGAAAATGCGTCATTTATTTCCCCCCGGGTTATAAAGAAGCGATATTTTGTATTTTTTTGACATCCCTCCTAGTTCGGAAAATATAAGCATTGTAAGTTTTTAAATACGCACGCTGTATATTGCCTTTAACCAAAAAAAAGACTTTAAATTCATACACATCGTATTTGTATTATATTACTTTCTAAGTATCCACTGTATTTACCCACTTTCGATATGTATTTAAATGTGTAAAAATTAAAAGATTGGTATTTTTGTCGAAGTCAAAGGTAGATAAGCAAACTTAGTAAATTCTTATAATGGGCAATAAAATTTTACAAAGGTTTTGCGAACCGCCATTCATAAACAGGTAATTAACTTTATAGAAACTATCAGTTTAAAATGGTTCTGCACGAGAATCATTTTATTTCTATGACTAATTTTATGTGCCTTTGTTCAAAGAAAACATATAAATAGCCCTTGATTTGGATAATTTGAAAACGTTAATTTTAAATAAATTAACAGGTGTCTATACAAGGAGGTGTTGAAACGTAGATTATAAAATTGAGTAATAGTTGTAAAAAACTAGTTATAAAGATTTACACATTAAATAAATAAACTTAACGTTTGCCTAATAAATTTATTCTCTCAATCGACATTAAGATTCCCAGCATTAATTTCAAATCAAATTTGTGAGAGTAAAAGGTTTGGGTAAATTATAAAGATATTTTTTAATTTAAATATTTTAAAATTATTTTTTTTTGCTTTATTATTTTATATAGTTTAATTTTAGTAAAGATCAACATTACAAATATTAGAAAGTGCAAAGCAAATTATTTTGGTGAAGACACTTTATAAGGTTAACTTACGTTTGTGCGTCAACCATATGCCGTGCGATTTAAACGTAATTCTGCGTGGTTTTGGCACATTCCATTATTATTTGATAGCGCAGTTTGAAATTGTGTCATTTGTAACTTATTTCTGGAAAATACTTGCTTTTATGGACCAACATTTGCTTGTATCCTTAGATTTATCCTTAGTCGCAAATAACGAAAACAAAGTTAAGATCAGTAAGATATTGCTGGCCGAGCAAAAGTATTAGTCCAGATCGCATATCATAGGTGGTGCTGACTACGCGCCCTAATTTGCCTGCTAACAAATGCGTTTGACGCAACGTCCATCCTTAGATTCTATTTTTTTTGCTTCTTTTTTCTCAATGGCTGTCCCACACGTAGCTAGGGAAATAAGCAGTCGTTCAGAGAAGGCTAAATTTAACCAGGGGTTTGCCCGTTATCCAGAGTTCGTATAATATTGATTGAGCTCCCCCTCAATCATGCAGCCCTCAGCTCATGCTGTTCCAGCTTGGCTTGGGAAGTTGGTACACGATGACGGATTTTGCAAAGGTTTTAGTTATAGACCAAGTCCTCTGGAGAAGACCTGGCCACTCTCCTATCCGCCACCTGAAGGCGCGTTCGGTTAGGTACTCAACCCCTGCAGAAATAACGACTGCGGTGCCGGAGCTGTTTAAAATATTGTTCGTTTTTGATAAGAACATAAATATCTAGTTGTTTTTGGCGACAGTTGAAAAAAGTTTAAAATATAGGTTGTTTTTGATAAAGCCTTTGTTTATTGGAAATGCTGGTTGTTTTTGGTAGCAACTCTAACGTGTGGCAATAACCACCATAGTTGTTTTTGGTGACAACTTAAAAATGTTCTGAATATAGGTTGTTTTTGATATCAACCTTAGTGTTTTTGATATCAAATATAACTTGTTATACATGTTATTTTTGGTAATAACCCTAGCTTGCTTGAAATACTTGTTTTTTTTCGATAATAATCTAAATATATCGTTGTTAAAAAATGTTCAGAATATAGGTTGTATTTCATAACAACCTTGGTTTGTTTAAAATTCAGTTGTTTTTGGTAGCAACCTTATCCTGTTTTTAATATGAGTTACTTTTGGTAACAACCTTAGTTTGTGTGTTAGGTGTTTTTAATAACAACTTAAAAATGTTTAGAATATAATTGTTTTTGATAACGACCTCAGTTTGTTTTAAACTATGGTAGCTACTTTAACTTGCTTTTAATAAAGATTGTTTTTCGTAGAATATAGTTGTTTTGGTGACAACCCAAATATATAGTATATAAGTTGTTTTTTGTAAAACCTTAGTTTGTATAATATTTTAGTTGTTTCTTGATAATAACCTTAGCTTGTTATAAATACTAACTGTTTTTGGCAACATGTTTGATGGCAACGATAGATATTTGTTGATCACAAGTATTCTCATACCATATTATTTAATAAGAAGGATACTTCTTGTTTTTAAAACAACTTAGGCTTTTAGCTTGATTAAAAAATACCATAGAAATAAAGACTTGCTAATGAATTAAATCTAAAAAAACGTAAAATACCAGTTTTCCGAAGTCCTTAACTAACCCAAGAAATTTCGGCTGCGATTTTTGTGAAAGTCGCTCGCAGAAATAAGCGATTGATTCAGAAGAAACAACAATTAAACTCTAGTATGTTCGTTATTAGTTAAAGAAGAGGGAGGTGGCAAAAGACTACAGAGTTGCTTAACGATGCTGGACGCTTATTACGTAACTTTAGTCACACTGAAACACTCACTAGAAGAAACCTGGAGTGGCACTCTGTATCTTTCATATTTACAGATAAAAAAAGAGATAGGCAAGCAAAGAGATAGTTATCGTTTTCGCATTTGGTACTCAGCAAGCATTTCTTTATGGTTTTGACACCGGTTCGGCATATTTCGCGAAGCGGTATCGGATAGAGATATTTAGTATAGAACGAATTAAGAACATCGTTTTTATGGCCTTTTGCCCTTCCCTTACATAAAAAAAGAACGAATAAACCAGCGAGGAACGGACGACATAACCTCGTTTATTGACTAGTTTCCTGTAATTTTTTGTTCTTTCGGAAAATGCTACATGTACAAAGGTTTCAAATAAATGCAATTGAAAAGGAAGAAATAATTTATGAAAAACCGCATTCAGAAACGAATTCTGTGGGATGAAAGCGACCCATTCTCGCTACATGACCTTAACTTGACTAACGCATTGTTTCCGCGATTTAGTGGCATATCCTTTTGAAAATTTACTTGCCCATATGGAGGAATACATTGGAAGTAAAGAATACTTTGTAAAATTTAAATTTAAATTTCAAAATAACTCATTTTTTGATACTGAACCAATAATTATACCCCATTTATATGTTTGCTTGCAGTTATGTAAAATTTTTAGGCATATAGGCAGGCCTATTATATTTATTTTATCAAACCAAATTTTATACTTAGGGTATCAAATAGCGTATGTTCACTTAATAAATAAATTAATTCCAAAGGTACAGATTATATGATAACAAATTATTATATGTGTACTTAAATGTCCTTTTATCTATAAAATGGAAGTCATGTACCAACATTTTCTATTACTAAAAAATTTCAAAATAAGTTAAGGTTAGGATTACTTTCTTTAGGTTTGCAATAACCATTTAAAAAAAATAATTCTACAGGCAAGAGCGGACTCAGTTGCAGCAAGGTTCGTTTTCAATAAACCCTACACAATCAACATAAGAGGAACAATACCAATAAAAGGCGAGTCTAAAGGAACCATTAGCCTGTACACTGACGGCTCTAAGACCAAGGTGGGCACAGGCTGTGGCATATACTCACCAACCATAAACCTGAAAATTGGATGGACAATGAGCGCCGAACCCAGCGTGCTTCAATCCGAACTGACAGCCATAACCATAGCGGCTTACGAAATTAAAAGCCGCAACATCGCCAACCATACGATCTTTATTTATACAGACAGTAGGCAAGCATTACTAGCCCTGAAAAGACCACCAATTACTTCGGGACTAGTACTAGAATGTCATCAAGCCCTGACTAACATCTCTCTAAATAATGTGGTCAACCTAGCCTGGATCAAGGGACATGACATATCTAAAGGTAATCATTCCGCTGACATCATTAAAGAATACTCCCATCGACTGTTTAAAGGGAAATGGGATGATACTACAAACTGCAATTTTGCAAAAATAATGCTGAGCTATCCAGACAAGTCAATAGCGAAAAAAACCTTATGATGTCCAGAAGGAACCTCCGAACACTAACGGGCGTTCTAACTGGCCTCTGCGGGCTACGAGGACACCTATTTAAAATGGGTCTAACGAACACAGGATTATGTAGAGGCTGTGAACAAGAAGATGAGACCGCGGAATACATTCTTTGCGATTGTCCCTCCCTCACATTCGAACGGAACTCCATGCTGGGCATGAACTGGCCATTACTGGCCGAAATTAGGGAGATTCCACATAAAGACGTCGTCAACTATTTTGAATCAATAGGTTGGACGACGCAGTGAATCTCCCGCCTACAAGAGGAAACACAAAGGACCTACTGAGGTCTAGGTGCAGTGGTATATTACCAGCCTCTGAACATTCAGATCAGAACCATGTATTAGCCTATATAGTATTTTCTAATATAATTAAGATGCATTCGCATTTCCATCTAACAAGAAATAGAAGAAATATATATTCCAAATATCACCGAATAAATAAAATTAGGACAGGCATATCATGCTATGGTCCTAAATTATTTAATTTTTTGCCACTTTTTATAACTCAGCTACCCTCCAAAAAATTAAAATTTGTAGAAAAAAAATATTTACTTTCGAAATGTTCCTTTTCACTAGAGGAATATTACAAAAACAATTTTAGTGACATGATTGCCTAATAAAATTTTATGGGTCCATGTATAATCTCTTTTGACTGCAGTTTTAAATTGTAATTTCTAATTGATTTACTACGTATTGTTAAATTACATATTTGCAAATTGTGTGGGCCTGTTTGGGTGTCTAACATTAATAAACTTTTTGTCTTTGTCTTTGTCCTTGTCCTTGTCCTTGTCCTTGTCCTTGTCCTTGTCCTTGTCCTTGTCCTTGTCCTTGTCCTTGTCCTTGTCCTTGTCCTTGTCCTTGTCCTTGTCCTTGTCCTTGTCCTTGTCCTTGTCCTTGTCCTTGTCCTTGTCCTTGTCCTTGTCCTTGTCCTTGTCCCTGTCCCTGTCCCTGTCCCTGTCCCTGTCCCTGTCCCTGTCCCTGTCCCTGTCCCTGTCCTTGTCCTGGTCCTTGTCCTTGTCCTTGTCCTTGTCCTTGTCCTTGTCCTTGTCCTTGTCTTTTTTGTCCTTGTCTTTGTCTTTGTCTTTTCATTCTTTGATCTATATGTCTTTTTCTTTGATCGATCTTTATTACAGGTAGGTTCGTTTGATCTAGTAATTTAACGTCATTTTGTTTTAACTAGAAAAACAGTTTTACTTATTTAAAGTACTCGAAATGGGTGTCACTTTATAGCTAGCAAACTCATTATAAAATTAACATGTGATATTTAACTAAAAAAAATTCCAAAAAAAAATTAATGTGGTCTCATCAACTTAGAATTAAATTCTAAACAATTTTTTCAAATAACTTTTATAAACATCAAGTGAACAAACATGACTTTTTAATATTTTAATGTGGTTTTGATAACACAGGCCATAAAAAAGTGGTGTGTGCTGGGTGTCGGCCTAAGATTTTCTTGCGTTTTTTTTTCCTGAACACGAATCAGAAGTCAAAATTGGGGGTCAAATAGCAAGAAATCGAGAAAACCCCAAAGAAACCGACACGGTACATTTACCCGCAGAAACCTGCTACCACGGAATGTTTGGACTACGACTATATAAACTATAAGAGATACAAAAAAAATCATGGAACAAAAAAAGAGCTTTTTAATTGTCTATAAAAAATTTATATAAACATTTTTGATAGGATAAATAAAGAAGGAGATATAGACGAAAATGTAATTTTGACGAAAAATTTTAAGTTTAAACAAAAATAGAAAAACATATGTTTTTATTACTGTGATTTTTGGGTTTTTTAAATAACAAATTATTTATTTTATCCATTTGAATCCCAAATTACTTGAAATTTGCAGAAAAAAAAACCAAAAGTAAAAAAAAATCTTATTTTTTCCAGTATGTATTCCTTGAAAATATCCTGGAAATTCGGTTTTTTAATTATAACTCGAAAAGTGCTGCATTTAGATGAAAAGGTTATATAACTTAAATTAAAGGCCTTGCAATGTGATTTATGTTATATAAAGTTTTATGTGCCTTTTATAGTTTTTAAGATATTGACGTTTTACATTTAAAAAAATCGTTAATATTTGAAATTACGCCTTTTCTCGATTATTTGCTGTTTGATCCCCAATTTTGACTTTAGATTCGTGTTTAGCACACAGCTTTTTTTCGTGGGCCTATGTAATTCTTTCCCCATTCAATGTCAATATTGATTTTTTGGTTAGAGGTTAAGCAGTGTCTTTTACCAAAGAAGTTTTTTAATAGTTTTAGGAGTTTTTTTCCATAGGTCTCCAATTTTTGAGCGTTCGCTATATAATTACGCCCCACCTTACTGGGCACTGCAAAACATTAAGGTAGCGGCGGATTGATATTTAATCATTTACCCGAGTAAATGATGGAACGTCTATGGTATTTCTGTAAATTTTGATATTAACTACAATTTGATCTTTTATCGAAAACCTATTTATATAAGGTCTGCTGATATTGGTGATTGAATATAACATTCCTTTTCAATAACTCCTAATAACATTAACATTTCCGAATCACGCAGAGGGTTATAATTGCATGAATAAGAGCCAAAATCGAGGTTAATTACAGTAATCACTTACGCATGATCCGAACAATACCGCCATAAACCCGATCGCCTTTTTTACGAAATCCGAAAGGCGGCTCGGACTGTTCTTAAACTGCGTACGAATTCGTCCAGTAATTATACGATTTTAAAACCTTAATCAATATCCCACCAAAACACTTATGTAAAACGGACCAAGATCCCATCAAAAAATCTCGGCCTCTTAAAGCACTGAAATCTAAAGTTAGACAAAGTTCTGTCTATAATATTGTTCCACTCTTTTTTGACTTTGCAAGATTTTTACTGATTTGTCTGTATTAATGTCTTTTTTATTAATACAGACAGTTTGTTATTAATACAGGCAGTCAGTAAAAAACTTGGTAAGTCAAAAAAGAGTGGAACAGAATTTTGGACAGAAGCCGAGATATTTGGAACCTGTCCATATTTAACATAAGTGTTTTTTTTGGGATCTCCTCTCTTTTTTCTGAGTTTAATGAGTGGAAAAAATTGAGGGATGATCTCATGCCTGTTGTTTTTTAGCAATGGACTTAGCAATTGTTAAAAGTTAACAACGGTTTAGAATGTTTAACAACATGTCAGATTTTGACAGGTTGCCTACTAAAATCATTAAATAACACTGACATTGACGTTTTGTTAAACATTCTAAACCGTTGTTAACTTTTAAAAATTGCCAAAAGTCCATTGCTAAATTTAACAACGCGATCAAGACTCGGCCTCTTGACAGACAGTTTTTAGAATGTTTCCTTTACTTGTGTCCCAAAACCTACTTACATACCAAATTTCAAGTTTCTACTTCCTCGGAGGTGCCCTATAATTTTAATAAGTGACTTAGTCAGTTGGTCAGTGCTAAAATTGGTGATTTTAAAAATCTTAGAAATTACTTGTCACAATCTTCCCATTTTTTTACAGGTAATAAGAATACTTGTGTGAATTTACGTACCAAATTTTATACCTTTATGTGGAACGAGACCGAAGTTAAAATAGGGGAAAAATAGGCCAAAATATTTTGTGTAATATACACACATTCATGAGGTAGGCCGGAATTTGGCCTGGCGCACTACATCCAATTAACCAAAAACTGGGTAAGAGTGTCGCCTGAAACTGCAAAATTATTTATCGTAAATTAACCCTTAATAATCATCCACGTTGTCATAATTTCGTTTTGTATATCATTTTAATATTTAAAGCTACAAACAGAACAACTATTTAAAGCTATATATTATTGGACACCCTTAGGTATGTATGCGAGAAATGAATGATTTTAAAATGCCAGATTGTTGTGTGTAACAAAGAAGCTTTTTAATATACAGGGTGATTGGTAAGTCGAGGCGAAAAATGAAGGCCCGAATTAATTTTTTAATTCTGAATCGAAAACCAAGAATACTTTTTTTGCAAATTTCCCTTTGTTTCCAAGATATTTCACTATAAAGTTTTGGCAAAAAAAATAATCACATTGTGGGTGTCGCTAATCTTAGTTGGCGCTTTCAAACTATTACGTCATATGAAATCAAGTTTGACCTTTGTCAAAAGTTAGATACTTGTCAATCTGTTATTGAAAAAATCACAAGAAAATGAAGTTCACTAACGAAGAATACGGCGATATAGTTTATGTGTATGGGTATAACATAATGATTATTAAGCATGTGCACCAAAGTGTCCAACTTTTGACAACGGTCAAACTTGATTTCTTATAACGTAATACTTTGAAAGCGCCAACTAAGATTAGCGACAGCCACAATGTGTTTAAATTTTTTTTGCCAAAACTTATTAGTGAAATATCTTGGAAACGAAGGAAAATTTGCAAAAAAAGTATTCCTGATTTTCGATTCAGAATTAAAAAATTAAGTCGGGCCTTCATTTTTCGCCTCGACTTACCAATTACCCTGTATATTTTTTTAATCTTGGGACAGCCCACAAAAGCATAAAGCCTATGCACTTAAGTATTGTTGGTGTTTTAAGGGAGGTAAGAGTTGGAGTATTACCACATGACTTAAAGTTTTAAAGGTTTGGAGGGGATAGGAAAATTTCTACACGCAATAAGTTCTACAGTCTGGACAATCAAAAGCTAAGGGAAAGTACAAATTGGAAAGTTCGGCCTCTCCAGATGGATGGTAGGGGGTTGGGGGCAGCTGCTAGAGAAGGAAATATATTGGCTAATTCCTCAAAGCAGAAGCCATGAAAATACCCATAAAGGAGCGACAGATATTTTACAGCTCGTAGGAAAACAAGAGAAGAGAGCGTTCCTGTAAGAATGCAATCATTAATAACGTGAACGGCTCTATTCTGAATTGAATCTGACTTACGCATCATGCAATTTTTTAATAATTATTTCTTTGTAATCTTTACAAATTTAATACATAAATATATTCAAGTGACTTATTAAATAATAAATATTAATAAGAACGTTATAATTAAGTGTTTATGAGTGAAAAAAAAACGTTAAAAATAAACCAAGATCTGGTAACACCGGTTGTTGTGTTGTCTCATAATTCATAATACAGTAAAACTGCGTCAAATATAAAATTTTGTTCATTTTCATCAAAACCTTATTTAATAGAACGTCGATAAAAGTGGATAAAAGCAGTGAATCCTATTAGTGTTTATGCGTTGACAATAAATATACAGTATGTACATAATGTATGGAACAAATTCATTATTTGCTAAGCAAAAAAAATGGATAATTTCCTTAAACACGTAAATAATGCGCATTTTTTGTCATAAAATATAAATATACAAGGTGACTCATGTAGTAGATATGACATTTTCGATGATTTTTAAAACAGAAACCGCCATATTTTAGTGCATATTTTTAATCTCCAACAAAAGCCGATTTTAAAAACATAAAATACTTATAAAACTTGATTGTGGCTGTGTGCAGGTATGAATGAAGAAATGAAGAAACTTTGTATTTCGTGCAAATTTTTTATTTAAACAAAATCCTTGCAGAGCGCTTTCGTTAAAACTATCATCAGTGCTATTCGTCGTCAAGCCGGAGTCGTAGCAATTTGAGCCAACATACTCGTAAGAGGGAATAGGTTTGATAAGGGCCTATTACCTATTACGTTGGCTCAAATTGCTACGACTTCGGCTTGACGACGAATAGCACTGATGATAGTTTTACCGAAATATTACTTAAATACTTAACAAAAGATAATATTTTGTCAGCATAACAAGCATTAACATAGTTACAAGACAGATATTTAAAAGCGTTTTTAAATATTGCTGGTACCCACTTATACAAAATAAGGAAAAAGAGCAAAAAAAATAAGACCCTATACCTACAAAACTTTCAATTAAAATCATAAGAATTTTTTAGTTTTAAAATTAGCCTTTTTGGGAGGTCATAAATGTCCAATACAATATAGGGGGTTTTAATTTAAAAAAATCGTCGATAACATCATTTCTATTACACGAGGCACCCTGTACATTTTTATTTTATGTAAAAAATGCCCAATACAAAATTATTACTTACGTGTTCGAGGAAATATTTAATGTTTCTTTTGCTTTACCAATTAATTAATTTGTTCTATAAATTATGTATACATTTTTTTACCACCCTGTAACCACGTAACTGCCATCTAAAACCATAAGTATTTTATGTTTTTAAAAAATAGTTCTTTTTGAAAATTATTAATCTGCAATAAAATATTAGGGTCTTTATTAAAAAAACTTTTCGATGACGATATATCTACTATATGCGTCACCCTGTATATTTATATTTTATGTCAAAAAATTTTAAAATTATTACCAAACTGTTCAAGAAAAAAATTATTTATTTTTTGCTTAAGCAAATTATTTACCAATTAATTTATAATTATTACTAGAGCGATGTATATAAAATTAAATTTCTCTCACATACTTAATGCTAAATTTAACCACCATGTGCGCTAGTGCATGATTGGTAAGGTCACGCAGGTTCTCTATAACAAAAAATAAGTACTTTAAGTTATACGGCCCTAAAAATTAAACTATAGTATGTTTATATATCATTGTAAAATGATTTAACAGTTTTTAGGCAGATTAAAATAATTTTAGTTTGTTTTTATAACTATATAACAAGTTACGTTGGTTGGGTTCAGAATGAGCTGGTTGTATTAGTTAGACACGTTACTATAAGTAAATTTTAATTAAAAATCAATAGGACAATATTTAATATTTCACTTACATAATTTTAAAATAGACATACGCGTAGAATAGCTATTTTTTAGAAAAAAAAAGCAAAAGAAAGTTTTAATAAATTCATATCTCTTTTTAAAGTGCGTAAATCTAAATTATTTGTGGGTATAAATAACATTTTACTAAAACACTTACGTAATAAGTGCCGAGTTCCATTCGACAAATCTGTGCTTAAAGTACAGAGATCCAAAATTAGATCAAGCTCTGTTCATAATTATTGTTCCACTATTTTTTAACTTGGCAATTTTTTTTTTACTTAACTGTCTGTTTTAGTAAATAATCTTTTTTATTAATACAGATATTTCTTTTAATCAGTAAAAA
Source organism: Listronotus oregonensis (assembly GCA_019359885.1). NCBI lineage: Eukaryota > Metazoa > Arthropoda > Insecta > Coleoptera > Curculionidae > Listronotus > Listronotus oregonensis. The sequence continues at coordinate 15,793 of JAHBCN010008901.1, read as the reverse complement.
ACTTGCCAAGTCAAAAAAGAGTGGAATAAAACTGTTGGCAGAATTTGGTCTAATTTTAGATCTCAGTACTTCACGAGGCCGAGAGTTTTGCATTGGAATTTGGTGTTTATTTTACATAAGTATTTTGGTGAGGTTTCTTCTCTTTTTCCGAGTTTAATGAATGGAAAAAAAGTGAGAGTGAAATTTCATGCCTGTTTTCTCAGTGTACCTTGCTCCGTAGGTTTAATCTAAGCTTTAAACTAAATATAAAGGGCGAAAAATGCTTTATATAATTTAAATGTTTCTTAAATAGCGTCTGGTTTGGGGTCTGATAGGTAAATATTGCAATTTATTTTGTTTTGTGTTTTTCAGGTTGTTTCGAAATATGCAATTTAAGGCATTTTTCCTTTACTCGTGCAAGGTTCTACTCCCTCGGAAAGTGCCCCATAATTTTGATAAGATAATGAGTCAGCCAGTCAGTAGAAAAATGGGCAATTTTCAAAATTGAATATTTTAGAGATCACTTGTCAACTTTTCACAGGTAATTAGAATACTAAGAATTTACATATCAAATTTCATACCTTTATGTAGAACAAAACCATAGTTCTAATAAGGAAAAAAACGGGCTAAAACATTTTGTGTAAAATACACACATTCGTGCGCGTAGGCTGGAACTTGGCCTGGCGTACTACCGTGCGCCTTGATAATATATTTTTGATTTTTTATTGCCTTTTATTTAACTATGCGCCATGTATTAGATATTATACGAATCAATCTGTAAAAGCAGAGATCCCAAAAATGATTTGAATAAAAAAAAATAATATGGCCTTGTATAAACAGCTAATGGTTGCTTATCTAAAATTATTAAATCCGGCTCGGAGGACCATATGTTGGTGGCTTATCATAAAGAATAATAATCAATTCTGCTTTAAAGACAATTGTCTCAAATAAGTACAAATTCTGAGTCAATTAAAAAAAATCCATTATTTTCAAATGAATTTACGGATATGTGGCAGATTTTTGTGTAACTGCAAGCACAAATAAATTGGTCTGATTTAACAGTTTAAGAAATTACCAAAGAAAACTACTGAATTCGACAATATACTAGCTCCTAAGTGGGTTCAATCTAAACCTCAATATCTTATAATGAATTTTTTGTAGACAAATCCACATGCCTGCACGAATTTTTATGTGGGTAAATTGGCAGCTTGAATAGTTGATAAACATAAATTTATTGCATATTTTTGCTTTGTTAAAAAGTAATAAAAGTGATATTAACGCTATTACTACTGCTTATTTTCAGTAGTCTCCTGATATTTATTGTAGGTATTTTTTCCAAACCTCTTCTGCCTGATGTGAACTTTACTAATATTCTTTTCATAGAAAATTTTTGCACCTGACCAAACTGGTTCAGTGGCGTTAAAGTAGCAGTGACAGACAACAAATTTTCGTCGACAACATTATTTTTTTCTTTTTGCACAATGTTCAGATTTTAATAATTTAATTAATTTAATTAATTAAAGGACGCATAAAAAAAGCACTTTGTGTTACTTTCTGGGAGCCGCTAGGGAAAGAATAATATTTTCTAATTCCTCGGAGCAGAGGGCGCATATAAAAAAACAGGTTTTCGATAGCTTGCCGGTGAGCAAAAAAAGAAAGATTTTTTGGAAGAGTGGGACCAATAATACGGCAAACAGCTCTTCTTTGAATTGAATCAAGAAGGCTAAGAGATGTAGGAGACTCCATTCCCAGACCTGCCAATAGTATTCTAGCAAAATCTGATTTGAAACACATTTCAAGTATACAGATTAGCAGAGAAGAAGTACTTTTTGATTCGAAAGAGAAATGCGAGGTTTTTCGAAGGTGCCATGTCTATTGATATAATATGATCTCTGCCCACAAGGTTAAATGATTCTTTATTCTAAAAAACTTGAAGGCTCATTAGAAAAGGATTAGTATTAAAATTTTTACATTTTATATATAGACCAATCAACTTTCTTTATTTTGTTAATGTTACCATGGCGACAGTGATTTATCCTGGTAAATTTTTAATTGTGGGTAGGCTTAAGATAATATATGAGAAGGTATTACAATCCTGCAATTCATGATGGGAAATGTGTTAAGCGGTCTCGCCGCCACAAGGGTGTCTTACATACTAAAGTGTTTTTATCCCAACTTCCGCAATAATAAAAATAAGGATAAAATACTTTAGTGTGCAAGACACACTCGTGGTGGCGCGACCGCTTGACACATTTTCCATCATGCATTGCAGGATTGGAATGCCTTCTTATATATTATCTTAGGTAGGCTGCATTAAGAATTTAATAAGTGGAAAATTTTCTGTCAACGTTTGACATTATGACATTTCATGATTTAATTTTTAAATTTTTTATTTAAATATTTAAAAATGAATTCTATAAAAATACTAAAACAGAAATAAAGATGTTTCGCAAATTTTAGCAATATAAATAAATTACTAAAGGCTAAAATAAACTTCATTTAAAAGAATAAGATGCCTCACATTTACCTTGCTAAAAGAACCGGAAATATATATTTACGTAGGTATTTTATTTATAAGCTGGTTAGAACTATATAAACACAACATTTCAGATATTATGTTTTGTATTTAATGTTTGACGTTACTGCATCTGTTTGACAACTGTCATATTAAGTTTTATGTTTAAATTAATTAATCGACGCAGATGTGAAATTTTCTTACCGAATAGCCCACGTGTTAAAATTAATTTCAGGTAATTTTTTTTCTCGATTTCACTCATGTTTTTGTTGTGAAAATTCTTCTTCCTTCGACTCGGGATAATTTTCACAACAAAAAAATTCGTGACCTTGAAAAAAATTTACCGGCAAAAATTTTAACACTAGGGGGTATTACAAGTGAAAAACTTTTTTCGCGACAACAAGCAGAATTGTCTATTTGAGGTATTGAATTGAATAAAATTTTTTATGCCTTTATCTAGAATTAGTTAAGGTTTCTGCAAAATATATGCCTACATGAACCTTCTAGGGCCGCGGGCAGGGGGTCCGTCGACCGCCTGGGTTTTTAAAAATTACCTAAAATAAAACATTTTTTTTTAAATCCTTAAATTCAAGAATATTTCCCAGGAATTTAAATGAGTGTTATTATTATTTCGAAATTAAAGTTGTGGTATATTTATTTGTGTTTTTAATTTAATTAATTCTAGACTTGTAAATTGACCTAAACTTTTTGACCCCCTCTACATTCTTTCTGGCGGCGGTTCTGGAACCTCGCTTTCTATCCAAATTAGACTTAGAAACTGGCGTAAAAAATTAAATGCTGGTATGAAGGGTACTATCATCAGCAACACTATGAATTGGGTTATTAGTGAAGAAAAGAAAACTTTAAAGTTAAAATTACACCATTATGTTTCCAAGAAAAAATGGTTGTTTATTATATAATTTTAATTTGTTTAGAATTTCAAATATTATTAAAGATTTTTTTTTAACATTAGGTTTTGTGAAGCAAATAACTTTGCTTATAAACTCAACCACTGACAAGCTATTTGTTTTTCGTTTAGAGATTAATTAAGTACAACTTTATGCTCAGGGATTGTTTTTCTTAAATGTAGCAGGATTTTTATTTATTTTAAAAACCTGCGTAAAACAAAAAATCACTTTTAGACATTTTAAAAAATATTTCCAATGGTATAGGGGGTATAAGACAACCACACAGAATTTTACAATCATGTAGTACCTTGTACCGAAGATATACATTTAAAAAATATTTTTAACTGCTATTGCAGATAAATTTTAGTGTTTTTAAAATAATATGCCATCTAAATAAGACAAGTATTTTTCCTGATGCAGTAATATGGCTTTGCTAATGTCGATAGGTTCATTTACTTGAATTAGACAAAATTCTTATCTACAACAGACAATTTTATTATGCGTAGGGTATAATTGTTACGTTTATGAGAAAAGTGGGATAAGGCAAAGTGAAAAATAAGTTAATGTATATTAAACAATATTTAAAATAATTTAACATTTTTTTACCATTTTGTCAATTTCGCAAACATTTTTAACTATAAAGCTCTAAAAAATGCCAAAATGTTTTATGGAAAAATTTTAATTCATATTTTAATAATTGTTCAATTAACATTAACTTAATTTTCACATTTTTTGACATATCACACTTATTCCATACTCGCGCCATTTAGTTATTGTCCAAATTTAAAATATGTCACCATTTAAAAAAATAATATATGAAAGCTATTTAAAATTTATTAAATTAATTTATTGTGTATATATTTTTTAAATTATAATGTACAAATAGCAAATCTATAGGCTTCTTTTTAAGATGGCAAATTTAAGTGTGGCTTTCTGCATTATTCATTTCTTTAGATATAAGCATTGCAAAAGTGGATCTGCATTTTCTTTTTCCTCTAGTAATTTTCATACTCTGCCTCAAACTTGTCCAATTGAAACAGACTGTGTATAACCTAAAAATTAATATTTAAAATTGTAAGACTTACACAATTAAATTTTTAAATTCAACTGAACAGATTTATAAGATAAAATATGTTTAACACCTAAAGCCTTCATTATAGCAAATAGAAAAAACATTTTTAGGGTTTTTGCCTGTTTTTCTTTAAGTCAAAAAAAAACCGAAAACTAAATCACCAGAACAAACAAATTATATTCTAATGTAACATTATGTATATTAAGCTAAGATCAAGGAAAATAGCTCAATATAGGTACACACTGACTAATTGGAAAAAGTTACGGTGGGCTGCAATTGTCCCCTTTGTGCATATCTATTTGTTTTTTTTTGACAACACTAAAGGCTAATTAATATAAGATGAGCTCTTACCATTTTTTATTTTGTACCTTTTTTTCTTTCTGATAAAACAACGATTTTAAATGGGTGTCAAAATAACTATAGACACCCTATACAAAAAGCTATAGAACCTAAGATAATTTAATATGAAATTACCTAAAAATATTTATAATTATGCATTAAACTTCCTAACAGTTAAACAGCCTGTGAAAAAAATACATATAAAATGTACAAAGGGTTTTAACTTCATTTACTTACAAAATATCTTCGCAAAACTGTCTTCATATCAGCTTTAAACCACGCTGAAAACACTGTTAAGGTATAGCTTCTTCCACAACACTTAGTAATTCGCCTTTTTAATAATTCAAATCGTATAACAAAGCTTTGCCCTCTTATTCACCAGGAGTTTTAGAAATCCTGTCTCTCATTTATGGGTATCTTTACGTGTTTTGCTCTAAAGAATTAGCCAGTAAAATTTCTATCCTAGTAGCTCATAATCCTGCCACACGCATCATTGACAGTCCTCCTGGAGAAGCCCTGAAAAGGACCCCGCACTAAAATAATGAAAATTAGTGTCCGGTCAAATCGGTTAAAATTGTAGTATGTTATACTTCATGCCATTTTGATCAAATGTCTCTATGGGCACAGTCGGTTGCGAGTTGTTATGGATAGCTCATTAAACGAAGATATGTTTGTATTTGGAGTAATTGCTGCTATGGAGGAAAAAGAAAAGAAAAAGGAAAGAAGAGTTTGGGTCCATGAAATTAATGGAAAGATAAATGCGTGTGGAGAATTCCATCAGTTATTTCCAGATTTGAGAAAGATGCAAGAAAATTTTTAAAATACTCTCGCATGTCGAAAGAAAAGTTTTTTGAACTTCTCAGTTCAATATAGACGTCTATAGAACACCAAAAAAAAGTTGCTTTCACATACCTTGAAATCAGAATCCACTAAACAACTTTTTTATTTAGATTAATTTTTAAAAAATTATAATAATAGTAAAATATAAATGTCACAAAAATAACAACAGATGAGCAATGCCACGCGACATTGTCGCTTTCTTGCTCTCCCGACTTGTCTCGAGCTGTCGCGTCCCGTCGCTTCGCGTGGCGCCGCGTCGCATCGCCTAGATGGGCGGGCTTCAGTTTAATTATATTATGTAAAGTATCCCTGATGCATTTAATCGCGTCGCGCTAATGCGCGAGAACCTTAAAGGGGTAGAATGGTGGGTGAAAGTTTAGAGCGAAATTTGTCATTTCTGTAATTCGAAGTATGAAAATTAGTATGTAGGTTATTGATTATGATTAAAAATTAGCTGTTTTAACATTTTTGGAATTACGTCCCTTGGGGAGGGGAATTAAAATGGGGATAAATTTTATAAAAAAAATCGTTATTTTTGTAGTTGTTAATATGGGAGTACCATACCAATTTTCATACTTCTAAGTCCAGTCCAATCTACTTATTTAGGAGGGAGTTTCCTAATTTTTTTTTGCTGATCTTTCACTTTTCTGGGTAATCGGCAGCCAATTACAAACACCCATATTTACAACTTAAAAAAATGAATTTTTTATACAAACTTTTATCCCGATTTTAGCTCCTCCCCTCCTCACGGAATGTAATTCCAAAAATGTTAAAACAGATAATTTTTAGTCATAATCAATAGCCTACATACCAATGTTTATACTTCCAAGTCCAGAAATGACAAAGTTCGTCCTAAACTTCTACCCCGTTAGGGGAAAAGTTGTTAATTTTATATAAGTAGTTGTAAACGCAGTAAAAATATTTATAATTAATCCTGGAAACAATCAAAATTTCTTTATACTTGTAAGAAAATTATTTCTTAGGTAGAAAACGTCTGTATTTGCATGTTTTTTTTTAAAGATTTGCGACTTTGTATCTCTGAATATGAGCATTTCCGGACTGTGTGCCCATGAAAACATTTGATCAGAATCGCACAAAGTATAACATACGACAATTTCAGCTGATTTGAACGGGAACCAATTTTCATTAGTTTAGTGCGGTGTCCTTTAATTTTCAATTTTTGAATCTCTAAACAAATAAATCTGTTACGTACAAAGGTTTTTTGCTACACTCCAAACTTTTTAACTTGCGTATAATAATAAACTACGTCTTATTTTACATTAGACACTTATGTTATATTAGTACAGTCCAGCCTTTGGGCTTTTGTGCCTAGTTTCCCATATTTTATGCTAAGGACAGCCACAAGTTGTAGCGTAGTTAAGAAATTTGTTAACTGTAACTGTATTGTTTTATTTCAAACAGATAATTTTTTTCTTGCAAGTTTAGTTAAAAATGTATGCAAGGTAAACAATTTTATCTATTATTATCTAATAATAATTAGATAATAATTGTTCCCAATAAGACAATAATCTATTAAAAAAACTCTTATGGTATACAACGGTGACAAATAAACTTATGTTGATTATCAAAGATTCTTCTAAGGTCCAACCAAATAAAACTCGTTCTGTTAGACAATATTTTTTTATAGGAGTAGATAAGCATGTTGTTAAATTTTATAACTAAAATTATAAAAAGTAATCCAATATTTTGTGTCACTTACACAGGTCTACGAAAAAAAGGTGTGTCCTGGGTGTCGAACTAGGATTCTCTGGCGTTTTTTTCCGCTGAACACGAATCTAAAGTCAAATTTGGTAGTCAAACAGCAAAAAATCGAGAAAACCCCAAAAAACCGACACGGTGTAATTACCGCCAGAAAGCTGCTACCACGGAATGTTTGGACTACGACTATAAAAACTATAAGAAATACAAAAAATTTCAAGGAAAAAAAAAGAGAGTTTTTCCAATTGTCTATACAAAAGTTATATAAACATTTTTGATAAGATAAATAATAAGGAAGATAAAAACGAAAATGTAATTTGGACAAAAAAAAATTAGGAAAAAAAACTTTTTTTAATGGAATTTTTTTTTAATAATAAATCATTTATTTGATTTATTTAAATACCAAATCACCTAATATTTCCAAAAAAATACAAAAATTTAAAAAAAAAATCAAATTGTTTTCAGAAGTATACAGGGTTTTTGATTATATTTACGTGGCATCTGGGGCCTTTATTTTTGAAGAAAAAAAATGTTTTATATAAAAATTGTCGGTTTTTTTTCATATTATCTTTTGAAATTAGCAGTAAAAAATATCGCATTAAAAATGGAAAAATAAAGGCAACTTTAATTTTTTAAATTGAACACTCTGTTTATTATGCGCTACAATGAAATACCTTTTTTTCCGATTTCAATAATATACATTGATGATATTTAGGTGAACCATTTTTTAGATATTTTAGCTTAAATTATAAATAAATTGCAAAAAAGTTTAATAGGTATTAATATCAAAAAAGCCATGGAAACAATAAAATTATTATGTTGCTTAATTTGATAAGGGTTTTCTCTGGACCGATAATATTTATTCTTGCGATTAAACATTCCTGCAAGAGTGAACAAAGATTCGTCGGTAACAATAATTTTTTATAAAAATCCTGGATCTTGCTGCATAAGCTTAGCTATTTCCAATGCATACCCAGGTCGGTCCTACATATTTTTTTCAGAAAGATTATGGATGGACATAAATTTGTAAAATTTTAAGGCTGAATAAATTTTATAATTTGTTCTATTAAGTTAAGATGCCGCGCCCAAAATTTGTACTTCAGAGTTTTCTAAAATTATTAAAAGTAGTTAGTGCTAACCCAGTAGAAAAAGCATAATAATTATCCTGAAAAAAACGAGGATATCCAAATCTTTGTTTTCATTTCGTGTTACTTTTTTATTTTTAGGCTTTTCCGTTCACTAAACTTTTCTACTGTGTATTTGATAGTGTCTATAGATGCTACCCATTGTTAAGGATATAATAAATGATATTCTCTTTGCACTGTCGTTACATAATTATTGTTGCTAAGACGTACAATTTATTTTTAATTTAAGCTAAAATATCTTAAAAATTGTTACCCAAAAATATTATCAATATATATATATATATATATATATATATATATATATATATATATATATATATATATATATATATATATATATATTATATATATATATATATATATATATATGATATATATATATATATATATATATATATATATATATATATATATATATATATATATATATATATATATATATATATATATATATATAATATATATTATAATAATATATATATTTATATTTTATATATATATTTTTAATAATATATAAATATTATATATTATATACGGTCCACGGAAAAGGTGTTAGAAGAGAAAAACTTAAAATGGTACAAGAGTAAAGTGCATTTATTTGAGAAGATGTGGAAATAAGTTACTGGGAAAAGTTGTTCAAAATTAAAAAGTTGTCTCTAATACCAATTTTCGAAAAAAATCGGCCTACTTTTATTTATTTGTGATTAAATTTATTTTAATATCAATTTAAATTTTTAATAACAATTTTATCAAATTTTTTGCTGTTAAGTAGGTAAGCATTGAAAGCTGACGTTACTGCGGCTAATGAATTATAAAAGCGAAGTGTCAATAAAGCTTGTCACTATCAACGCCTACTGGAATTACTTAATTGCCGTATTCTTTCAAAAATTGGTATTAGAGACTACCTTTTACGTTTGAACAACTTTTTCCAGTAACTTATTTCCATATTTTCAGAATAAATGCACTTTATTTGTACCATTTTAGTTTTTTCAATTTTCTGAACACCGCTATAAATATGTTAAATATTTCTTATCCCAATCTTACTCTAAGAAGTAGCAAAATTTTTATCACAAGTAACTTTTTTCGATAAAATTAAAAATAAAGAAGTTTTTCCTATTCAACACATTTTCCGTGGACACACCAGTACGTCCACGGAAAAGGTGTTGAATAGTAAAAAACTTCTTTATTTTTAATTTTATCAAAAAAAGCTACACTTGAAAAAAGTTCTGATACTTCTAAGAGTAAGATTGGGATAAAAACATTTAACAAATTTTATAAGTGGTATTCAGAAAATTGAAAAAACTTAAAATGGTTCAAGAGTCAAGTGCATTTATTTGAGATATGGAAATAAGTTACTAGGAAAAGTTGTTCAAAAGTAAAAAATAGTCCCTAATATCAATTTTCAAAAAAATCGGCCTACTTTTATTAATTTGTGATAAAAATTATTTTAATATTAATTAACTAATTCCAAATTAACAACTCATTATTGTACTAGTAGGCTTTGATAGTGACAAGCTTTTTTGACACTTCGCTTTTATAACTCATTAGCCGCAGTAACGTCAGCTTTGAATGCTTACTTAACAGCAAAAAATTTGATAAAATCGATATTAAAAATTTAAATTGATATTAAAATAAATTTAATCACAAATAAATAAAAGTAGGCCGATTTTTTCGAAAATCGGTATTAGAGACTACCTTTTAATTTTGAACAACTTTTCCTAGTAACTTATTTCCATATCTTCTCAAATAAATGCACTTTACTCTCGTACCATTTTAAATTTTTTCAATTTTCTGAACACCTCGTATATGATATGTTAAATGTTTCTATCTCAATCTTACTCTAAGAAGTAGCAAAAATTTTTATCAGGAGTAACTTTTTTCGATATAATTAAAAATAAAAAAGTTTTTTCTCTTCAACACCTTTTCCTGGACATACTGTATATATATATATATATATATATATATATATATATATATATATATATATATATATATATATATATATATATATATATATATATATATATATATATATATATATATATATATAGTATATATAAAAATAGATATATTTAAAAATAAAATTTTATATGTAGCTATATAAATTTTCTTTTAATGTAGCGATAATTACAGGGTGTCCATTAAAAAAAGTTTATTTTTTTTTTTTAATGCGATATTTATATATTTGCTGTTTGACCCCTAATTTTGACTTCAGATTCGTGTTCAGCGGATAAAAATACTCCAGAAAATCCTAGTCCGACACCCAGCACACAGCCTGTGTTATTAATTAGTAATTCGTGTTACCTAAATTAAATAAGATTTATGTTAAATAAGATTATATTTAGTTAGAAGATTTTTTTAATAATTTTAGTAGTAAACTAGACCATTGCTTAATTTATATCGTAAAAATATGCATTATTTTAGTAAATTTGGCTTAAGACAATTTTTTTATTTGGCTACACAAGTTTTTTTTTTGGTGAAAAAATTAAAAATATGTGTATAGAATTGTCCAATTATTCCGACCTTTCAATTATTTGCTAACGGCTTTTAAATTGTACAAATTCCACGTAATCAAAATCAATTGAAATTATACCTCTAAGACAAATAATAACTTAGCGGACGATTTCGGATACTCCATCTCTCATATCGGCATCATCGCGCGAACAATTCAAAGTGAACCGTAAATTACCTGGCAGTGTTTTGTCACGGGAACAATTGGTCTCACACCTAGCCGCCTTTGATCTTCGCCGACACATAAATCTAGCCACTTTCCTAATGAAAGGTTGCCGTGACGTCAGCCTGGTCCCTCTTAATCGACCGCCCGCGATCCCATAAGTGATCTTTGATTTATCGATTTTTACGGACTGATTTTAACCATTGGCCATAATTACCCAAATGTGCAAAAGCGCAGAGTCGGTAAAATACTACTTTTTGTATGGATTTAAATACCTTTTTTTAAATTCCACTAATTATATTAAAGCGCCACTAACGTAATTTTTTTAATACACTGTAAAATAAGTGTGGTAGTTAGTGATTGTTATTTAGACCATTTTTAACATTAGTTTTCTTTTGCCGATAACAGATTTATTGAAAAAGTTTCAAGACTTCTAATAGTTATTATGATATAAGTGTTAAAAGTGACATTTTACTTTGTGAGAAGGAAGGAAGGCGGAGTGTTCCATGCCTTGAAAAAAAATCAAATCACTTTTAGCACGTATATCATACACTATCTTTTCTACAAACACCATTAAAAGTCCAAATTATTTTTTTCGTCGACATTATTATTATGGTAATTGTCTCGAAAGTTGCCTCCTCTCCGATTTTGACCAAATTTGGTTAACGGAGGTTTTTGGGGGCGCTGATTACGAATCTGAAAAAATATTTTTTTGGTAAGGTTTCGTTTTCGAGATATTCATCATTAAAGTTGAAAATCAAACTAACCATATTTACACTATTCCTCTCTTTTGACAGAATTTTGATTTTTTACTAAATTCAACAATATTTTACAAAAACCTTTAAAAACTCGTTTTTATATTTATTTTTACACCTTTTTTAAATTTAATTGCAAACCTCCACTTTCACACACCCCAACGTGGCCGCAACCATGTATACACTAGTGGTTTTATGGACAAATATGGCTGCTGCCTTTGAACTTGAAAGTTCGCAATTTAATGGAAAAAAGGTGTAAAATAAATAAAAATTCAAGGTTTTAAAAGATGTTTATAAAATATTGTGTGCCAATCTAATGTAAAAATCAAGAATTGTGTACAAAAAGAAGGGGGAATATAGTGAAAATGATGTAAGTTTGATTTTCAACTTTGAGGATGAATATCTGGAAAACGAAACGTTGCAAAAACCATATTTTTTTGGATTCGTAATTAGCGCCCCAAAAAAACCCCGTATACCAAATATAGTGAAAATGACGTTAGTTTGATTTACAACTTGGATGAAAAATATTTGAAAAAAGAAGCGTTGCCAAAAAAATATTTTTTTCGGATTCGTAATCAGCGCCCCAAATAACCCCCGTATACCAAATTTGGTCAAAATCGGAGAGGAGGCAACTTTCGAGACAATTACCATTATTATTTTTAAAATCTAATTTCATTTAATTTACCTATGAAATAAGGTTATATAGGTTAAAAATCCAAATTGTCGATTTGTCTTTGTTGACAAGTAACATCAGATAATCGCGAATTCTTGTTCGATGAAAAGTGATCAAGAAAATGAATTTCTCCCGGTGGAAATCGAAGAAGCTGCCAATAAAGCTACTTTTGAATTATTGCCTAGTAAGTCAAAGCAACAATACGAATTTACATATATACGATCGTTTCTTAAAATGGTGTGATCAGAAAAATATTAGTGGCAAGAATGTCATTAAAAAAATGCTTCTTGCGTACTCTGAAAAAAAGTCCAAAATATGGAAATCATCTACACTCTGGTCAAATTACTCCACGTTAAAGGCGATGATGAACATAAATAATCAGGACATAAGCATACATTACGAGCTAGTTGCCTTTTTAAAGCGAAGGAAGGGGTGAAGGATATCGACCAAAAGAGTCTTAAATATTGACAAGAGAACAAATCGACAAATTTCTCGCAGAAGCCCCGGACGAAATATATCTTATGCAAAAAGTAGACGCAATTTTCGGTGTTTCTGGAGCCTGTTGTCGAGAAGAACTTTGTAATTTGACATAGAATAACATTTAAGATTTGGGAACTTTACTAATTGTGCATATACCAGACACAAAAACTAATGTGCAACGAACCTTTGTAATTAGTGGTACCTTGTATGTGAACTCTTATAAAAAGTACATAGCCCTTCATCTAGTGAATATAATTAATTCATTGGAATTAGAATCAACACATTTGGTAAAATGCCTGCCCAAATGGCTAAATTTCTAAATTTGCCCAATTTCCATCTATGCACTGGATATTGCTTCCGACGTTCCTTAGCTAGTTTGTTGGCGGACTCTGGTGCTAATCTTACTACAATTAGGAGACACTGTGGATAAAAGTCCAGCACAGTATCAGAGGGTTATATAGAAGACCGGATTAAGAGAAAAATAAAATTGATGATCAAATTTTGTCCAAACTTTGGTGGATGGCATTGCTTCCTGCCCGGGTACATATCTTACCAAAGTAAATTGTGTAACAACCACCAATGAGATTGGTCAGGTAGTTTCTTATTCTACTTGTATTTTCAGTAATTGTACTTTTAAGTAAATAAATAATTTATTTTGTGCTAAGTATTACGTTTCTGTAATTTCTTATCTGTGTTAAAAGTAAATCACTGTTAGCACAAGTGCTAAAAGTAATTACTTTTAACACCAGTGTTGTAAAATCACATTTTAGACAATGACAGCATGCATTAAAAATCAAACTTTTACTGACGTTAAAAAAAATACATTACCTTATTTGTGTTTATAAATACGCGGTTCTTTTCAAACATATAATTTTTAAAATAGATTATCCAGTAAATCATATACGATAAGCTTTGTTGTCCTGGAATTGTAGGAAATTAATAAAAAATGAAAGTAAATTTAAAAAAAATGCGATGTCGGTTAAATAAAGCCAAAGTTGACAAATTTAGGACAAGTATCATTTAAAATACTTTTGCAACTGCATGTAATATTACACCTTCATTCTAAACCCTCAATAAAATTTTGTGTGAACTATTAATTTTTTTGATGTTACGTTCTTTCTACAAGTTTTTATTTTTTCCAGCTTCTTACCGCACCTTTTAAATATTCTGTAATTTTTTAAAACAATAGTTTTCCACATTTGTTAATAAGGAATAAATTACACTAACAAAAAATGGACAGTAATATTTATATTTTTAAATAAATTCCACACACTATTAATGATGTTTATGTGATTCCCACATATTCCCTAGCGAAAGATATGTCTTACCATGTATTCATATCTGATCTAAAAGTATTTTCGTGGCATTTCCATGCATTCTTAGACTATTTTTAACTACTATAAAATGATTTTTAATTTTTCAATACTTTCCGATTATTTCTAGCGATTTCAATTACTAACTATCATTAATCTGCATATACTAAATTAACATTTTCTTTTCTGATTGTTCCGAAACCTCTTTAGATGCTTACAAAAAAAAAACTGTGCCTTTCTTTAAAGGGGTCTTTAATTTAAATGTTAAGGGAAAAGTTTAGAACGTCAAAAAAAAAACATTACTTACCAAATAAAATTTAAACGGCTTTGGCATCATTACCATAACAAACATCAACCTTTATATAAGCTATTCAAGATCTACAAGCAAATGTTTTTACAAAGATTAAGCAAAGAAAATACAATCGGAAAAATCTGTAGTTTTGGGTAAAAACGGTACCTAAATCCCGGAAAACAGTTCTGTCGGGGGCCCCCCTTCTTAGAAAAAAAAATTTTTTTAAAACCATCTACAGAAATGGTTCAGAGCCTCTCATAAAGCAGACAACGCCAATGAAGTTTAATTATTTCTATTAGAAAGGAATGAACCTAAACCTGAATCATATTTTAGAAAAACAATACGCACATCTACAGTTTAGTGTACAAAAAAACAAGTTACACAGGTCAACATCTCAACTTTTTGTCAAATTGTTTAAATAATGCTTAAGATGACTTTATGTAATGACTGTGGATAAAAATGTAAAAATTTGTAATTCAAAGAAAAGAAGTCCTGGGAGAACGCTACATGGCAACTCTCCTGTGGGTACCAGGACATTCAGGAATAAAAGGAAACAAAAAGCGGATAAACTAGCGAAACATGGATCATCCACACCCATAGTTGGGCACCGTTAATCGAATAATTAACTTTTAGTCGCTAATCCGTTACTAAAAAAGTTAACTTCGTTAAATGTTAAAGCAGTTGTGATCGGGCTATTCGGAAAAGGGGGAGGCCCGGTTTTTTGTTAGTATTATCTTTTAAAATTTCCCTATCGATAAAAAGGAGACTAAAAAAAAGGGGTTTTTGGGGACAAATTGAATATTGTGAATTACCATGGATGTTGATCCCGGGGGGGCCCCCCGGAAAAATTTTTGCCAGTGCAATTAGAATAATGTTAATTCAACAAAAAATAAAGATATTAAAAAAAAAATTTAGATATAAAACCCGGGGTAAACCCCCTTTAAAAAAATTTTTTGAAAATTTTTTTGACTTTGGGGGGAAACTATGTGCAATTAAGGTAAATGATATCATTTATTCAGATCATCCGGAATTGGATAACCACGGGGGTAGATAGCGTAGGGCGTAAAGGGTAAGAATATCTTTTTAAAA
>JAHBCN010008900.1:0-37021 GCA_019359885.1 Listronotus oregonensis | reverse complement strand
AAAAATTGACACCAGTCAATAATACAGACGTGTGGTAAAAATCACGCTGTCAAAAATACGGTACATGGAAGGTATTTATACCTTTAAATAATAATTTTTTCTATAACCATGCATATTTTTCTACTTTTGTGCATGTTTGGAGAGTGTCGTTTGAAAGTATAACTATCCCAATATTTGGTTTTTAAAAAAATTGGATCACTTTTTGATAACAGTACCAACTAATTTTTTCTAATTTTTCCCTTTTTTTAAAAATAAAAAATTTTGGGGTTTTTGAAATTTTTTAAATTTAAAAAAAAAAATCAACCTTTTGTTTGATTAAAAAAAAAAAATTTTTCCCTTAATTTTAAAATTTTTTAAAAATCAAAAGGTTTTTATTTAATTTTTGACGAAGAGCTTCCTGAAGATATTATAAAGGCTGCCAATATGAAAAATATGAAATTTTCACCAAGTAAATCAAAAGAAAGATATGAGCAGCAATACACCCAATTTTATATTAGCGCAAGAAGAAGCAAACCAAAAGCATAAAAGAAGAGGTATTTTTGGCATACAATGATTAAAAGTTTGGTCAAAATACAACACAACTTGGACATAAGCAAAAATTTTTTTTAAAAAAAGCAAAAAAAAAAGTTTTAATATTTTTAGCAAAAGGACGGGGGTGGGTTTGTGTCAGCTCCGGATGAGACTTATCTAATGATCAAAGTAAGCACCATTTTCGCTTTAGCTGGCCCTTCTTGCAGAGCGAAGCCTACGAATATTAAACCTAATGATATTCAGGATAAGAAAAACCTTTTTGCTATTAAAATTGGCAATTCTAAGAACCATACCTCACGATTATTTGTTATTTCCAAAGAAATACACCACAAAATCTTTCTAAAGCTGTAAAAAATATAGGATTTCGGGCCCCTTTTTCCAAAACCGTCGTTTTTTTTTCTAATATAAAAATTTTTAAAATTTTTTCCGTGAATTCCCCCTTTTAAAAAATTGCATCATCCGCATATCCATCGTCATCAACAAGTACAACAACTTTATCCAGCCAGTTGACATCAGCTATCAACCCCCCCTTTTAACCCCATCTCTTTAAAAAATTTTTAAAGGGGCCCCAGTTTTTAAAAAATTTTAAAAAATGCAACGATTTTTCATATTTAATATTAGTGTTACTAATAAAAAAACCTTTTAAAAAAATTTAAAAAATTTTTTAAAAAGTTTCCCCTTTGTTTAAAAATTTTTTAATAAAATTTTTTTTAAAAAATAAAATTTTTTTTTAAAGGGGGGTTTTTAAAAAAAAAATGCCCCCAAAAAACCAGGCTTTTTGAGATTAGTTTTTTAAATTTTGTTTTTTCCCATTAAAAATTTAAAAGCTAAAGGGGGTTTTCTGGGACTATAAACCCCCAAACCGGGGAAAAAGATTTCGACCTGAGGGAAAAATTTTAGTAAAACCCGTGGTGCATACAATGCCAATGTTTTCCCCAAAAAAGAGTTTTTTAAAAAATTAAAAATTTTTTTTTCGCAATAAAAAAATAAGTTGCACCAAAAACCCTTTTGAAAAGTAATTTGACTGGTGTTAATTTTTTTTTTGGGTGTTTTTCAGTTAGTCAGTTGGCTTTTTTTTTAAATTTGCCCAAAAAGGAAGAAATTCCCCAAAATATAAAAAAAAGGGGCCCTAAAAGGACCCAAAATTTTTTTTCCAAAAATCAAGGCAACAGTATGATCGGGAGTACATAGGTTTTTTAAAAAAATGCGAAGGGGCCTTAAATAACCGAAAACGTTTTAATGGCATATTTCAGGAACTGGTAAGTTATTGATTTTATTTTAATACTATGTTTAACAAACTTTATTATTTTTAGTCGGAAAAAGTACAGTCCGAACTCTCTCTGGACCAAGTATTCCACCCTAAGGTCTACGTTGATGGTCTATGAAAATATAGACATTTCGCAATACCATCGTCTCAAATCTTTTTAAAAGTTAAGTCGAAAGGATAGTCCCGAAGAAGTCTAAAGTTTTGGAAGGAGAACAAATATTAAAATTTATTAAGAAGGCTCCTGATGATATCTACTTGGTACACAAAGTCATATTGGTAATGGGTTTTTTGGAGGTTTAAGACGAGATGAGTTGGTCAAAATGACCATTGATGACATTGAAGATAGAGGAACAGTCTTGGTTATAAAGGTACCAGAAACTAAAACTTCAACTTCAAAAAGTTTTACTATCATTGAAGAAGATTTAGGCGCTTTAAATTTAATAAAAAAGTACACAACATTAAGACCAGCTGGAATAAAGGGCGAAGATTCTTTCTTACCTATAGAAAGGGTCGATGTACAGTACAACCCATTGGAAAAAATACCATAGGAAGCGTCCCAACATTGATCGCAAAATTTTTAAAACTGGATAATGCAGAAGCTTACACCGGCCACTGTTTGCGTCGCACATCGTCAACTTTACTTGTTGAGGCAGGTGCTTCGTTTGAAACGCTAAAACAACATGGGAAATGGAAAAGCTCTTCAGTAGCTGAAGGATATATAGAAGAAAGACAAAGTAGCCAAAATGATTGCCAATTCAGTTAATTCCGAGGTTAATTCCGTATCGACTATTGAAAATTCTTTAATGGACTGTTCTTCTATACAAAATAGCGTTAGTGCTACCACCGCTGCTACCATCACAAAAAACACCGACCATTCTATAGTGGGATCAGCTACATTTTCCGGGACATTTCAAAATTGTAATTTTTATTTTGGAAATAAAGTTTAATTTTTAGTATTGTTTAAAGAAAAAAATATTTTTGTATAAACTTGATCTTTATTGGGAGAAATAAAATTGGATAAGCAAAAATTTCCATATTAGCGCATTAGGCATTATAAGCGGCATTATCATAATGCCCGCTTATAATGCCCTAGGTGTGATAGCAGGTATTATTGCTATCATAACATATTCCGTTTCTAAGGTATTATAGATCAATAATAGATAGGTAAAACATAAATTATCTTTCGGTATGTTTTTTGAGAGTACCCGCCCTACATTTTTTTTTATTTTTGAAAATGGGACCACTTCGGTCCAGGGACCGGGGTACAACGAACTGAGCGTGCACAGCAATATTGACTTCTATAAACTTGCAGATAGCCTGCAACAAAAAGGAAGAAAACCCCCCAAAAAACCCAAAAAATCAATCGCACTAATCTACGTTTCGGTGACAAGTCGGCCACCGTTGTCAAGATAAAATTAAAAGAAAAAAATAGAAATTTAAACTAGATTTTAAAAAAATCTTGGATTTTAAAAATAGGAAATTCTGATACCTTTTTAAAAATGACATATCATATGTCATAAAAGACATAGTTTTTTGACTGGTATATTTATAATTTTCAAAAAGACAAAAAAAGGTGTGGTGGTGTATTAGTTGATTTTAAGTTTACCTGAAATAACTTCAGCATTAAGCATAGGTCACCATGTTTTATTTAAATAAACAGATATTGATGCACTTTCTTTTATTTTACATTTTTTTGACCAAGTTTCTTTGCTAAAATACTAGAAGCATTCCAGTTTATTATGTGGTTGTTATCAAATGCGTGTTAACACATTTTTAAATTGTGGAATTCTGTTAATTTAATGTATTTTTTATGTTCTTTTATGTGTTTGGCTAATGATTTGGAAGTTTCAATTATATAAAATTTATTACATTTACAAACGATCTTATAAATTACATTTTTTGTGTTTTCATTTATATTGTATGGTTTTGTTTTTGTTACTTGAGATCTAATAGTGTTTTGTGTTTTAAATATAGTACGAATATTAAATTTATTACCTATTCGTTGAATTTTATTTGATAACCGAGGAATATATGAGTTAAATAGAATTGTAATAGGTCTATTTTGATTTTGTCTTAAATTTGGTTGTTCAAATTTTAGAAAGCATTTTTTTATAAAGTCAAGGGAAGAAATATTTTAACCCAAAATATCTTTTAAAAATCTTTTTTTGTTTTCTTTGTTTTGATCAGAACAAATTATTTTAATTCTATCAAAAAGACTTTTTACAACTCCTTTTGTTTTACCATTATTGGGTGATTAGAGTTAAAATTTAAGTATCTTTTTGTATGTGTAGGTTTTCTGTAAATTTAAGTTTCAAAATTATTTACATCTTTTTTAGATTATCAAGAAAAGAAAGTGTTGTGAGTTTTGTACTTTTACTAAGGTGAAACGAGTAACGGAATCTTGTGTATTAATACAAATCATTTAGACAATGTTCGTAATGTTGATAAATAAAAAAAATGTCATCTAAATATCTCCACCAAACTAAAGGTTTATAATATAATTTTGTACAAAATTGGATTTAAAATTTTCCATAAAATTTTCCAAAATGGTGATAAAGGTAACACATGGCCATGCAAAAGTTTGTTTAAAAAGTCAGTTTTATATTGGAAATATGTTTTTTAAACGCCAAAGTTAATAATTTAAGAAAAAATTTATTTTAGTTTTTTCCCCCAAATGGCTTTATTTTCTAATTTTTTCCTAAAATATTTAATGTTTTTTGACAGAAAAATTTGTAAAAAAACCTAACAACTTTAAAATTTATCTTTTTAATAACTTAATTTTATTTTAATCCTATTCAAATAAATTAGTCATATAATTAATTATTAATTTTATACTTAACAACATTTCTTTAATTAAAAAATTTATTTTTACTTTTTAGTTGGTTTGCTAAAAAAGGGGTTTTTTTTAAAAAATTTTTTTAAAAAAAACAAAAATTTTCAATCTCCCAATAAAACTAACAAGTGTAATGACCGTTTCACTCAAAAACCCGGAAGACTTAAACCAGAGAGTGTATAAAAACTTTGCATGTTCTGGCACCTGGTAATTGATTTGAATTAAAACATGCTTGAGTATCTCAGAAACGATAATTTTCAAATAATTTTCACTCTTTACAAGACCTACGTCTCGAGGATTATCGGGCAATTTATAATATTTCCTATGCGATTATTTTACATTTAATACATGGTACTACTGTGTTGAAAGAATAATTTAAATTGAGAGGTAGCAAATATTTAATTTAGCCATGTTTTATTTATAATATTATAACACGGCAGAATATTTTCAATTTATAATTTATATATTTACATATTATGCATTTGTATACGGTGTGATTCTCTTATAGTCTAGTCGAGAAGTGTGTTTTCTGAGAAAAATAGTTAGAAGGCTTCGAAAAATATGAAAAATAATTCATTTGACGCGGAATGCAAATCTAAGAAAGGCGTGTTAAGGATTTTTTCTGCCAATAAAAATTGCAGTTGTTATTAACAAAAAACGAAATTAAAAATAGCCATTTCGATTTTTAATGATAACTCAAAAACCATTAGATATTAAATATTAATTGAAAAATTTTAATAAATTGTGTTCTAAATACAGATTACTTCAAAGAATTTATTTTCGTTGAAAACTTAATAAATACAACATTTAACAAAAAAATTAAAATTGTCGTTAATTTTCGCGTCGTGAGCCTTCTTATACAGTGTGTCCCAAATTGGTGGGGATGTAGGGAATCTTGAAACCACGATAGATAGAAAATCGATTAAATGGGAATTTTTGGAAATTATTTTAGTGTTAATCCCGTTTACTACGGTTTTATCTTTCAGGTGTTTGAGAAATTTAAAAAAACTGAAACATGCATTTTGAAAATCGGCCA
Organism: Listronotus oregonensis; assembly: GCA_019359885.1. NCBI lineage: Eukaryota > Metazoa > Arthropoda > Insecta > Coleoptera > Curculionidae > Listronotus > Listronotus oregonensis. Next base: position 31,354 of record JAHBCN010008900.1, on the reverse strand, counting down.
TATTTTTTTTTATAAGTGAAAATTTTTAAATCTATAAAACTTTTTCAAAAGCAATTTTTTGTAGATATGACCGAGTAGTAAATTTTTTATTTTCTACGTTTCGGTTTTAGAATCACATCAACTTTATTTTTTATATGGACGCCATATTGATTTTACCAGCCAAAAAGTGCTTTTATTCTGATTTCAAAAAGTATAACAATTATAATTTAAGAGTTTATAACCTTTTTATTTCAAAAAACAAATATTTTCTCAGTTGGTCTTGATTCCCAAACGTCATTTTTTTTGTAAACAATAAAATATTGTAATTGGCAAAATAGATAAGCTTAAACAGATATTTTACAGAAATGGGTTCGCGACATAGCTATAACGTTAATACCGTGTTACAAAAAATTACAACGTGTTTAAACAAGTGAAACAAAACAATGAAAAGTGGCTAAACTAATATTCCTACTAAATTGAAAATGTTGCCAATTTCAAAATTTTAACGATATTTTTTTAAATAGTCCTAACTACCCTATGAATGGTTGACTTAGGTATGTGGAATTCTCTATCGACATCCCTGGCTGAAGATGTTGGATTTTCTTTAAAATGTTAGTTAACTGCAGCATCCCGTTGTCGATTTTCTTCAACGTACTTCTTAGGTCGAGATTTTTAACACTTCCGAATTTAAACAAATTTGTAACCAGTTTTCGAAAGTATGTTAGTTTAGGATGCTGCCTTTCAGGAAAATTGTCGAAATACGTTTGCGCAGCTATATTAACATTTCTATTGCTTTGGAAATAACGTTGCAAAATATCAAGTTTTTCTTCAAATAATTAACCATTTTACAAAGTTGAAAAAATTTTAATAACTTACCCGAGCTAACTTGATAATGACGCTAGATGACATTCGCCGGAATCAAGGCCAACTGGGGAAAATATTTGTTTTTTGAAGTGGATGACGTTATAAACTCCTAAACTATTATATAAATATATAATATAAATTATTGTTGAAACAAGAATAAAAGCACTATTTGTCTGGCAAAAATCCACTATGGCGCCCATATAAAGTAACGTTGATGATGATTCATCAACTTTACTTTTTCATATGAAGGCCATTACATTTTCTTGTAACACGTTTTAACGTTATAGCTATGTTCGCGAACCCATTTCTGTAAAATATTTGTTCAGCTTATCTATTTTGCCAATTACTAATATTTTATTGTTTACAAAAAAATGACGTTCGTCGGAATCAAGACCAACTGAGAAAATATTTGTTTGGCATCTTCAGAAGTTGTTTCCTGGTTGACAGTATGCGAACTACTGTACTACTGTACTGACATTTAAAGATGCCAACCGCTCATGTTGGCGAAACGTCAAATCAACCAGCCTTTCACAGTTAATTAAATATTAATTTAAAAAAAAAAATATGGTGTACCTATTCAGAACACTTCAAAGAATTCACGTTGAAAATTTAAGTTAAAATTATTTTTTTAATAAGTTAGACAATTGTTAATTAACAAAATTGTTTTGAACTTTTGTCCTCATTGTAAAAAAAACATGTTTAAATTATTGCCGCACAAATTTTTCGCGTCGATGAGCTCTTCTTATATACATACCTAACAAGATCACGCCATAAAAGTTTAAAATATTTTAAAGCTTTGTTTATAATAATTTTATAACTTTGACAATATTACCCTGATTTTTCATTTTTTGTCAAAGTTATTAAAGTATTACAAATAAAGAATTATTTTATGAAAAACTTTTGATACTTTATCTTGTTAAGTATGTTTATAAAAAGGACTTCCCGAAGCAAAAAAATTACGACAAGCATTTTTTTGTAATGTACAATGAGGACGAAAGTTCAAAACAATTTTGTTAATTGACAATTGTCTAACTTGTTAAAAAACTAACTTTAAGTTAAATTTTTAACGGGAATAAATCCTTTAAAGTGTTTTAAATAGACTTTAATTTTTTTTTAAATTTAATTATTATTTAATACCCCAAAAAATTATTTAGTGTGACGTACTCGGTTTTGATGCTTCTTATTCAAAGGATCTTTTTGTAATTTTCGCTGTCTTTTATGGTTTTTGAGTTATCATCAAAAATCGAAATGGCTTTTTTCTATTTTGTTTTTTGTTAATAACAATTGCAATTTTTATTGGCAGAAAAAATCCTCAAAATGCTTTTTTCAAATTTGCATTTCGCATTGAATGAGCCATCGGTCGTATTTTTCAAAGCATTCTAACTATTTTTCGCAGAAAACACACTTTTCGACTGAACTTGTGCTAATAGTTTCAATTTACTCAAATACACTAAAAAATATCTTAAAATACGGAAAATTAAAAAAAATGCTCTTAAATGCGAAAAGGTAAATATAAACAAATTAATATTATATTTTGTCGCGTTTTGTTTCGTTGGAATTCAAGGTTACCTCTAATTGAACCACTTTAACAAGTACCAATTAGCAGAACCAGAACGTAATGTAAATAAGTGATTTAGGGTACTGCCTTTAATTCAACTGATCTAAAAAATATCATAAGTAAGAAAAGGATGAAATATAATTTCCTGTCTTTATAAACATGATTTTAATTATAAAATATACGAATTTTTCTACCTAATATAGCAAAAATTAATTTTAATGTATAATTTTTACCTTCTACAGATTCCTTTAAAAGTTTAAGAAAATAATTTTAAATTTAATCATTGGTATTTTATATCTTGAAAACGGTGATCGACTTGTTACTGAATCTAAAACATTAAAAAACTTTTTTTTAAATATATTTTTGCCAGTTTGTAAAGGTCTAGCGATCTGTTTACTCTGTTGGTGCATACATTTACTACTGTGATCAAAAACTAAGGTGAATTTTGTTATAAAATAAGAAAATTCTTTATTTATTCTTCCAAATCTATTTCGTCCTCTTTAAAATAATCCCCCTCCGATAAAATACACTTGTGCCAACGTTTCTTTCAGTCCTCCATGCATGCCAAATAGTCGTCTTCAGGTATGGCCTTCAATGCACGTTGCGATTCACGTTGAATCTCTTCAATCGACTCAAAACGGTGTCCTCGAAGTGGTCTTTTGAGTTTTGGAAAAGCCAGAAGTCACACGGAGCTAAATAGGGCGAATACGGCGGCTAAGCAACAAATTGAGTAGAATTTTTGGCCAAAAAGTGCAGTGTGAGATGGTGCATTATCGTGATGCAAAAACCAAGAGTTGTCTTGCCACAATTCCGACCGTTCCTTGTGAATAGCCCCACGCAAACGACGCACAAAATTGATTTTTGAGCGACTTTGCATTGATTTTCGTGGCCGTCGTTCACCTTTTGCACGGTATTCACTCGATTGGTCGGTTGTTTAAGGATCGTATGCATAGATCCAAGTCTCATTACCAGTAATAATCAAGGAAGTTTAAAGGTGTATGGAAGCCCAATGCTATGGCCCATTCGATCAAAAAATGTCCAGCCCAGTATGAAAATAACTGTCAGAGTTGGCCCCGCCGATTCTGCGCAATAACAAAATTCCACAAAATAATTTAATGTGTTGCCTACTTACACACTGATAAATCAGTGTGAAGTTAGCCAACACATTATAATTTTATGAGAGCCGGAGTACCGTTTTTTGGATTGATCAAAACCTTCTTATTTTAGTGATTAGTGTTTATTAAATTGTGACTACAATTTTGTGTTTATTGTTTGTTACTTATAATATCGTAACAAAATGACTAGAGGTTGTATGGTTTTGTCTTGCAAATCCAAGGGTAACATACCCGTCTTTTTAACTTTAGGTAAGTATTTTTTATATTTAAATTAGGTGCTTCTTATAAGACGTAACGTAAGGTAACCGAATAAATAATAATATATCAATTATGAATAATAGAAAATGAAAATTTCATAGGAAATATTAGTGAGAAAAGTAAGGCAATCTTAACTATCTTTTAGATGATTTCCACAATGTTTGTGTATTTCTGTGGATTATTAAAAAGAAATAAGGTTTACATTTAGGTACTTTTATTTCATTTAATAATTTAGTACACTCTTTTAAGGGATCAAAATTATTGATTACTGGGCAGACCAGGCAAATTTTAATATATACAGGTCCCTCTAATTGAATGAAAGGAAGTACAATTTTGGTACGGTTTTTGGGGCGCTGATTACAAATCTAAAAAAAAATTGGCAATGTTTCGTTTTCGAGATATTCATCATCAAAATTGAAAATCAAACTAACCTTATTTACACTATTCCTCCTTCTTTTTGCAAAAATTCTTGATTTTTACACTAAATTGGCACACAATATTTCACAAACACCTTTTAAAAACTTTTTTTTAATTTTTACACTTTTATTTTTTAAGCAAATATGGCTGCTGCCTTTGAACTTAAAAGTTCGCAATTTAATGGAAAAAAGATGTAAAATAAATAAAAATACAAGGTTTTAAAAGGTGTTTATAAAATATCGTGTGCCACTTTAGTGTAAAAATCAAGAATTGTGTACAAGAAGAAGAGAGAATATAGTGAATTAGTTTAATTTTCAACTTTGATGATGAAGATCTCGGAAACGTTGCCGAAAAGATATTTTTCAGATTTGTAATCAGCGCCCCAAAAAATCCCAAAATCGGAGAGAGGCAACTTTCGAGACAATACCATTTGTTTAAAAATAAATTAGATTTTTGGTTTCTTAATCTTGCATTATCAACTTTTTAAGCTCGACATACTGTACACACATAATATTTAACGGATACTGTTACAATGGATACTCAGGTACCAAAGGTTACTAAACATTTTTAACCACTGTTATTCTGTCTCATGAATGTTTGTTATTAGTGAAAAGTATATGCCTAAAAAGCAGTTATAAAAATTTTCACTTTTTAATGTACAACCAGAATCTTAGGATTAGATTAAACTCATTTACACTATCTTGCCCTTCTTTTATCACAAAATTGGTGATAAGTACATAATACTATCATACAATGTTTGAAATTTATTTTAAAAAATCGTGTTTTTAGTTATTTACAAAGATCTTTGGTAAAAATACAAAACTTCCAAAAATATCGACCATTTAAATAGAAGGCAGTAAAGTGGCGCCATCTATTCTTTCCATATTATATTAGATGATATAAAATCTAATATTACACAATAATTTTAAATATTCTATAGTAGTATCCTTTAATAACCAACAATTTTGTGCAAAAATAAAAAAAACAGTGAATGTTGGAATTTGACATTTGATGATGTCAATTTTGTAGATAGTAACAAAAATTATGGAAATCCGGCCCTGACCTACTATTCATTGCGCAAATTCCGCGGGGCCAACCCCTCTATTCCCGCTGCCCTGCACGCCTGGACAATTTTGTTCTACAGTATTGGGCTTCCATACACCTTTAAACTTCCTTGGTAATAATGCGTGTTATAACGTCCTGATAGTTGACAAGCACCTCTGTACATACTTCTCTGCGTCGTTCTTTTTCCATGAAATTGAGAAATTTTGGCACCAGACGTGGTTTTATTTTTCTGAGACCCAAAAGATCTTTTAAAATGGCTTGAATCGATTCATTCGATTTATTTACCATATCCACAAGATCTCTAATAGATAATGGTTGATTTTCAAGCACTAAATTCTTCACTTTTTTGATGTGTTGCTCGTCAGTTGATATTGATGGTCGTCCAGGGCGTTCCAAATCAGCAGCATGTTCTCGGCCCTATTTGAAGTCTTTATACCAGTTATACACCTTTTTTGCCAGATGCTATCATTGCCAAATGCCCTTTGTAGCTTTCTGAACGTTTCGGCACAAGAAATTTTATTTTGCAAGCATAATTTAATCGCATTTCGTTGCTCAACAAAATCAGACATTGTAAACATCGCCAAAAAATGGTTTTTGAAAGGTGTTTATAGAATATTGTCCAATTTAGGAAAAACTCAGTTTTGCAAAAGAGGCAATATAGTGAAAGAGTTGTTTGATTTTCAACTTTGAAATAATATCTCGAAAACTAAAGTGATCGATTGCGCCCCAAAAAACCTCCGTATACTAAATTTGGTTAAAATCGGAAAGGAAGCAACTTTCTAGACAATTATCTTACAAACTTTTTAGGCAAATAACCTAAGAACTTATTAAAATAATTTGATAGATCTTCATCATGTGTGTATCTTATGCACTAACACTGGGTCCTTTGAATTTACAGATTAATAATCTTTTTATTTTTTGACCTTTTCCGATATGTTACATATTTATTGATTTATTGCTATTGTTTGTAGCGTCAACGTATAGTGACCAGTATACAGTGTGTCCCAAATTGGTGGGGAATGTATGGAGATCTTGGAAACCACGATAGATAGAAAATTGGTTAAATGGGGAAAGTTTTGGACAATTATGTTAGTAAGCTAATCCCGTTTACTACGTGGTTTTATCTATTCAGGTTTTTGAGAAATTTTGAAAAAACCTGAAACATCCATTTTCGAAAATCGGCCATATTTCTTTTATAAATGAAAATTTTTCAAATCTGTAAAAACTTCTTTCGAGCAACTTTTTTTGTAGAATATGACCGAGTATTCAATTTTATTTTCTACGTTTCATTTTAGAATCATCATCAACTTTATTTTTTTATAGGACGCCATATTGGATTTTACGCAGCCAAATAGTGCTTTTATTCTGATTTTAGCAATGTATAACATGTTATAATTTAAAGTTTATAACCTCATTTATTTCAAAAAACAATATTTTCTCAGTTGGCCTTGATTCCGGCGAACGTCATTTTTTGTAAACAATAAAATATTAGTAATTGGCAAAATAGATAAGCTGAACAGATATTTTACAAAAAGGTTCGCAATATAGCTATAACGATATGGTTACAACAAAATAATGGCCCAATGAAAAAGAAAGTTGATGAATTATCAACTTTCTTTTTATAACGCCCTATTGGATTTTTTCGCAGACAAATAGTGCTTTTTATTCTTATTTCAACAATGTATAACATGTTATAGTTTAGGAGTTTATAACCTCATCCACTTCAAAAAAAAAAATATTTTCGCAGTAGCTCGGGTACGTTATTAAAATTTTTTCAACTTTGTAAAATGGTTAATTATTTGAAGAAAAGACTTAATATTTTGCAACGTTATTTCCGAAGCAATAGAAATGTTAATAAAGCTGCGAAAACGAATTTCGACAATATTCCTGAAAGGCAGCATCCTAAACTAACATACTTTCGAAAACTGGTTTCAAATTTGTTTAAATTCGAAAGTTTTAAAAAAACACGACCTAAGAAGTACGTTGAAGAAAATCGACAACGAGATGCTGCAGTTAACGACCATTTTAAAGAAAATCCAACATTTTCAGCCAGGGATGTTGATAGATAATTCCACATACCTAGGTCAACCATTCATAGGGTAGTTAGGACAATTTAAAAAAATATCGTTAATATGTTGAGAAATATGGACAACATTTTGAATTTTAGGTCGTTATTTTACATCTTCATTTTAGTAGGAATATTAGTTTAGCCACTTTTCATTGTTTTTTTGTTTTCACTTGTTTCAATTAACTTGTTACGTGCAGTTTTGTTGTAACGGTATTAACGTTATAGCTATGTTCGCGAAACCCATTTCTGTAAAATCTTTGTTTAGCTTATCTATTTTGCCAATTACTAATATTTTATTGTTTAAAAAAAATGACGTTCGCCGGAATCAAGGCCAACTGAGAAAATATTTGTTTTTTGAAATAAATGAAGTTATATACTCTTAAATTATAACATGTTTTACATTGTTGAAATCAGAATAAAAAGCACTAGCTGGCTGCGTAAAAATCCAATATGGCGTCCATATGAAAAAATAAAGTTGATGATGATTCTAAAAACCCGAAATGTAGAAAATAAAAATTGACTACTCGGTCATATTCTACAAAAAAAGTTACTTTAAGGAAGTTTAAAAAAATTTCACTTATAAAAAAAATATGGCCGATTTTCGAAAATGCATGTTTCAGGTTTTTTCAAAATTTCTCAAAAACCTGAAGAGATAAAACCACGTAGTAAACGGGATTAGCTTACTAACATAATTGTCCAAAACTTTCCCCATTTAATCGATTTTCTATCTATCGTGGTTTTCAAGATCCCCATACATTTCCCACCAATTTGGGACACACTGTATACCTAAATTCGGCCCACCCACTCACCAATTTACGAATTCACCTGTATTATTATGCCCAAATACGTAAACGTCCTGACATTTTCGACGAAGATCGCATAAGAATAACGAGATGATGTGGGTAATAAATTTAGCAGTTTTGGTAAGATTTTGCTCTTGAGTAGGCGTAGGTTTTCTTTTTCTTGGCTTTTGGATGGATATCAAAGAATAAGCTTTAATCATTGTCAGGTTATCACTTTTAAACATCAAGAACTCACTCATGTACTAGCACATGCTTCTTTTTATCGTCGAGTTTTAAAACATGATTTTTCCCCAAAAGATAAGGGCTTTAAAGAAACATGTTGAGTATTTAAGTTTTTGTTTTCTAAAAAAAATATTTTACGCCCTTGTTAAATTTTAATTCCGATTATAACATTTTGACATATCAGTACTAAGCTAATATTTTTGGCCTGCTCTTAAAAAAAATATTGTCACCTGCAGAAACTTCTCCCAAATATTTTTTTACCAAATTTCTGATATACTTAATATATATATATATATATATATATATATATATATATATATATATATATATATATATATATATATATATATATATATATATATATATATATATATATATATATATATATATATATATATATATATATATATATATATATATATATATATATATATATATATATATATATATATATATATATATATATATATATATATATATATATATATATATATATATATATATATATATATATATATATATATATATATATATATATATATATATATATATATATATATATATATATATATATATATATATATATATAATATATGATATTTAGACCAAGAAACGAACCATTTTGTCTGGCAATTTTTTCAAAATGCATAGAATGATTTCAAATTTTCACAGTAGGTAGGTATCCAAGGATCAAAATCTATATCATTCCAAAGGGCGTCTTTACCTTGGGGATGGTTGCCATCTCCATCTCGGGGATGGATTCTTTTTTATATTTTGACCACAGAAATTTATAGAAAAATTATTTCTAAGCAAAAAATGTTCCATGTATTTTTTTTTTGTAAAATGCATACTTTATTGGTGATCGATAAAATCAACGTTGTTAATCAATAAGTAAGATGCGTTTTATCAAAACACTGTAAATAACAAAGTTATAGTTTTTAAAAAAACTAATAAAATATATATATATTTTTTTTGTAATTGCTGTGGGACCAATACAAACCAAGTTGTGTTTTGTTAATTAATTATTCATCAAACACAAAATTTTAGAGTTTCAAAAACAAATAACGCAAAATCTACGTATTTTTTGAAGCATTTGTCCTTTTTTTTTTTATCATAAAAGTTGAGTAAGTTATGATTAAAATAAGGTTAAACCAAAATTGTTTGTGTGCCAAAATCTTCAAAAACAATCCCCCAATTACCCTAGGAGTCGTAGCCCTTTATCAATTCTCTTTATTTGCGAATCATAAATACATTTCAAACTTTAACCGATTAAAATTGCTTAATTTTCAAAAATTGAACTGCAAGTGAAAATCAAATCTCAGAATTTTAATAAAAAATGACCTTTTCTTAAAAAAACTGAAAACAAGGAAAAACAAAAAAATTAAAAGAATTTAAAATTTTGTTTTTAAAAACAAAATTTTGTTTTTTTTTTAATTTACTGTATGACAAAAATTAAGATAGATATAAACATTTAAAAAGCGGGATACAGGGTGCCACAGATTCGAGTGCATGCATGGGGGGCTCGGAAACCGGGGAGATACAAGTCGGTTAAATTATGGCAAAGTTGCGCATTTAGGTGCCTAATAACATGCCGAGTAGAAAGTTGTAAAATTCCGAGTACTTCCGGGGATATCCGGAAAAAACCCAAATTTGCTGATTTCGTTTTAATTTTTTTGGCGTTATTTAAAGAGATATGAAAAAACAAAAGACACTTTCTCATGGCCACTTTTAGTCTACAAAACAGCGTTAAGACATTTTTTGTACAACGTTTCGTTTTGTTAGACCATCATTAACTTTTTTTTTTAAATGCGGCTCTCAATTGTTTAATGCATTTTTTGAAGCAGTTAAAATCCCAATTACAATGATGTATAACACTTAATATTTTTTTGTTAAATAAACATATTTTCCAAGGGCCGTATTTAGGCGGTGGCAAATGGGCGCCCGCCAAGGGGCTAATTAAATTATCCGCAAATAAAATGTACACGTATAGTTACTTTATATTCAAATTTTTCATGTAAAGCATGTCTTTTTTAAATAAAATATAATATTTTCATATAAGTAAAGAAAATATAGAATTTGACACAAATTCCACCACAAAATTGATATTTTAAAGAAAGGGAATTCTCGGCCCTAAAAGCTTTAAACCTATAACTTTGTACTTTAATTTGGTAAAATTTCCAGGAAAAAAAAACCGGAATTTCCGTTTTCTGTGTGTGGGGAGGCGCAAATGTTGTCCCTCCAAGCCATACCTGATACGGCCCTGATTTTCCATAAGAGACAATGAGTAAGACCAGGAACGCACATTATTTCTTATAGGGCGTTCCATATTTGTTAATAAATATTAAGTGTTATACTTTTTTGTAATTGGGATAATAAGGGGTTCAAAAAAATTAAATAAAAAACCCAGGTCCGTATTTAAAAAAATAAAGTTGATGATGGTCTACCGAAAACGAAACGTTGTACAAAAAATCTCTCAACGCTGTTTTGTAGAGCTTAAAAAGTGGCCATAAGAAAGTGTCTTTTGTTTTTTCATATCTCTTTAAATAAAGTCAGAAAAAAATAAAAACGAAATCAGCAAATTTCGGTTTTTTTCCAGATATCTCCGGAAGTACTCGGAATTTTACAACTTTCTAAACGGCATGTTGTTAGGCACCTAAATGCGCACCTTTTTTCATAATTTAACCGACTTCGTATCTCTTCGGTTTCCGAGATCCCCATGCATGCACTCCCAATCTGTGGCAACCTGTATAGACGAGCACTACCTTGTTTCGGCCCTTTAAACTAAACCCCTTAAAAAAAGTAAGAGTTTTAAACAGTTTTAATATATAGGACCTTATAGCTCATAAAAAAACCAACAAAATGGTTTTTTAAAGAACTTTTTGTCACAAAAACTAAAGCATGCTTTAAAGACAAATTTTTTGGAGCATTCTAAAAGCGACTTAATGCATTTTTAATTGCGCGGTTTTGTACTATTTTTTGCATCGTGATATTGTAGGGGTGAATTTTTGAGGATTGAAGAATTACAAAATTAATTTAGTAAAACTTTTGAGCAGTCACATTTTTTAATTACAACTCTGTGACAATATGTTTATTAAATTATAATGAGGGTTGATTTTCAAGGGTTGAAATATATTAAATAGTGTTTCAAAGAATTAAAGAGCCTATTATTTGGTAATAATAATTATAATATTAGGGTTCTGTCTTTATTATTTTTATCATTATTACGCTAATATTATTAAAATTGCCTCCTAATGAACGTCAAAAAATGTAATCCATTAAGGAACAGGTTAGTGGGTGGGTTTAACCACTTAAACTATCGATCGGTTATCGAAAGAGCAATCGTTCGTCTAATCATAATTAGACCAATTAATTGAAAGCACCTTAAAAAGCGAAAAGTCATTTATTCGTTTTTAATGAGAACGGCTACGTACTTGTTTTGTAGAGATATAACTACTGGTTTAAATGGCGTTTAATATTCGATTTAATTACAATATAAAATGTTTATGTATCACCGAGGCTAAAATTTTTAGTTTAATAATTTATTAGTTATTTAATATGAAATTGACTATCTGCACAGTAAGTTCCGTTGCATTACTAAAACAAGTGGGAGGATGCGTCCTTTTGGCCTTTATATCTTAAAATTTTGCATAAAAATATCTTATATCCTTATAAAGTGAACCTGAAAAAGTTATTTTTTAAATTTGTTTTCTAATATTTACTATTCCTTTAAACTGTTATATAAGGTGGGCTAAAAAGTTCGTAGGCTTACACATAGATGGCGCTACTAGTATTAAATCCATAGGATTTTTAGTTTAAACTAACCTTCAAAAGACACGTGTATAAATTTGACAGCAGTCGAACTATTATACTTGAATTTTTTGGGATATGCAGTTATGTCAAAAAGCCCAAAAAAAAACGTATTTCTTAGCTGTTAACAGTTGACATACCAAAGGTGCGTTCGATTTGTATATTTAATGGTACGGTGGCAGGCGAAGAACTTTATGACCAAAAGGTTTCACATATTCGTCAAAGAAATATTTCTTTTCTAAACTTTGTTTTTTCTACCAATCCCAGAGTTGGTCTTAAATAGCTGTCTCAGGAAAGGCAATATTTTCTTCGGAAAGCCACAGAATTAATCTTTTTTTGGTCCAAGTTTTGCGGGGTATGTCTTCTACCAGTCCGGAGTGGTAGGTAGCGTTGTCCATGATAATTAATGATTTGGGCGGCAAATTTGGAACGAGTTGATATTTAAACCATTTTTCGAAATTTTGGCGGTTCATGCTATCATGGTAGTCGTCACTCTTTGTACCACTTTTAAAGACTTAACTAGCTTGATAAATCAGTTTTTATTGCCGGCACTGACGACGATATATCTATAACCTAAAAAAATTAACGGTTTTAACATCGGTGCAAAAAAAAAAAAAATGTTTTTATAGTATTAATTTAGATGTCTAGTATAATTAGAAACATATATTCACTTCATCTCATCACGAATCCAAATCCCAAGGCAATTCTCAAATCCAACCCTAGCACATTAATCAAAACGAAAAAAATGTTAGGGCGCAAGTGTAAAGGTATTGGTAATTGATCCCCTACCAATGGTTTCTTTTTAAATAAAAGCAACTTTTACTCACCTTCACTGCTTTTTGAAGAGCTTGTGGCTTTGGTATCATCCTGCCAGGTATTTCTAAAAGATCCTTTACTGAATATCCATGTTTTATTAAGAAATACTGGAGTAAGACCGTTTTGAAGTAGACTCATATTTTTGTGTATTCTCTCAAAAATTTAATTCTTTTATTAAAAACATCTGGTAAATCCATGAGATACTTTCGGTTGTTACTTTTCTTCCACTGAAAGCCAATTTCTTTTACCCATTTTCGCAAAAAACTAATGGAGAAGTTAAAATGATTGCACATTTGATCATTTTATGCTTATGATTTTAGTCCATATTTTTTTAAATTAAATATTGCTCTTGCACTCACTTTCGTTGCGGCAACTGTCCTTTTCACCACATTTTGAAAGTTTAAGGCAATTCCTGCAGCTTCTTGTTGCTTCTCTAGCTCAAAAAAAAGCCAGAAATAATGAGCTGGCTTTGCTCGTTTAGTCGCTTATTTCCTATATTTTTCGGCATTTTTATTTTTTTGACGCACGCAGATAATTTTTTTCTACTACTGTATAAATAAGAAAACTTTGTGGTCCTAACAACGCGAATGATAACGAAAGAGAACCTTCGTGTTACCTGGTTGCTAAGCGTTGCTATCTACGAAAGTAATATTTTCAGCGCCTGGACAAAAAAGTAAGAGCAAAAAAAAGAAAATATGCTTGTAGAAAATGTTAGGATTTATTTATAAAAAGTAACTAATTTATGACAAAATATTTTAAAAAACTAGGTTAGGTATGAACATTCAAAGTAATTGTGCAATTTGAGTAATTAGCAAAAGAAATTGGAGGAATAATACTTGAATTAACAGTTTTTTTAAAATTTTTTGTTGGGGTATCGTTATCACCTTTAACTACGTTAATATTCATATTTTTCACTGTTACTTCATTAAAAGGAAATATTGGTAGGAATTTCGTGTAAAATCTTCTTTGAAATTTCCACCTTATTACTATAGGATTCAAAAAATATATCCATCCCGCAACAGAAGAAGACTTCCAACCTCCATGCCTTTTTTAAATCCAAAATCCCAAGCATTGGCAAGGAACGTAGTTGACGTTCTTCTAAAAGAATGGCTAGTGTATCTACTGATGTCTTCAAGCTTCAAAAACTTCGCAATTTCTTTAGGTACATTTCAAAAAAGTGTGCTTTCCAATTACTTGATTAACACATTTACCTCTTTCATAACGATACAATAAACGCTCATCTAGAGCATTCCTTGTCTCCCGCTTAATATATTTCTGTAGAAATCTGACATAAGGAACTGAGCCTTCATCGTTGGTTACTACAAAGTTTCTTTTAACTTTATTTTTAGACTCCACTATTTTTACTATATTATTTCTACATCACTTGCTTCATTCTGTATATTTCGTCTGTCCGGCATGCCCCGCCACTCCCATAATGGCTATTACTTTCATTGCTAAATAACTTTGATCAGGCGCGTTAAAAAACTTTATGATTTCTTCTTTTTTAAAAATTTTTGACTTTTTTGCCTCATAACCATCGTTTTTTTCCTTTTTTAAAAAAAGCAACTAGTTTCTTGAACTTTTCCCAAATATCTTGATTTTTGTTTACGGAAATTGTTAACTTGAGCATGGAATATACAGACCAGAGGGTTGGTGGTGATAAAGACTCCCGGATTTTTCTTGAAAATACGCCAACATCACTTTCCCGTCAATCCGCCCCACATTTTTTGTAGCAAGCCATTCAGAAAACGATTTATATGTTTGATGGTACCTCCCTTTAGATTTGTCTGGCAGAAGTGAGGCACACGGAAGGTCAGCTGCCCTTTGGATCCATTTTTAAAAAAATTTTAACATTTTAAAATGGGAATGGATTTATACTAAATTTAACAATAATTCAAAATCTGAAAAGTGCTAATGACAGACAATGTCAACAATAAATGTGTTGCTATGGATTAATTTTTAACAGGTAAAATTTCAAAATCTCTTATATTTCTATTAAAACATGATGTTAATGATTATTAAATTATGCGATAAAATAGAACAGTAGCAGAAAAATATAATACATTACACGATGCGAAAGGCCTTTCAAGTGTTCGGAGGTTTTAAATAGCCTCGGTTTCGCCTCGGCCATTTAAAAACCACCTCACCCCAAAAAAGTAAACTTTCGCATCTTGTAATGTAAATAACTATTTTTTTGACAATGAAAAATTTTTTAAACTTGGGGATTTGTCATTAATGTGACAAGTAACAGTTGAAATAAAAAGCACATGACTTTTTTTGGTAAATTTATTGTTTCTCGCTGCAAAAGTGTATCAGTTAAGGAAGCAAAAAAATGTCGAAACTGCATATCCGAAAAAATTCAACCATACTTTGTGAGTTATAGCATTTTAAGTGAAACAACTTTTGTTAGTTTGAAAAAAATGGATAAAAAGAAATTTCGTTTGTTAATGAAACATTGCTTTTGGCGAAAAAAATACTGTTGAAGCCAAGGTTTGGCTTGATAAACATGATTTGGACTTTTCACCAAGAAAATCAACCATTAAGAAGTGGTCTGCTAAGTTTAAACGAAGCGAAATGAGCAGCGAGGACGATGCACGCAGTGGACACTCCAAAGAAGCTGTTACTGACAAAAACATCAAAAAAATTCACAAAATAATTTTGGATGACCGCAAAGTGAAGTTGATCGAGGTAGCTGAGACTCTAAAATATTTTAAAAAAGTGTTGGTCATATAGTGAATGAATATTTGAATATGCAAAAGCTCTGTTTAAAGTGGGTGCTGCGCGAGCTCAATACCAACAACGAATTAATGACTCTAAGCAGTGTTTGAAACTGTTCCGTCATAATAAAGCCGAATTTATGCGTCGATATGTATAGTTTGTCTTGAAGTATACCGTGTTAGCTTTTGCTTCATTTATGGATTATACCTGCGGACAACAATAAAACTGCGGATCAGTAGGTATTAAAGGACAGAACATTAGGGATAGACTCTAATAATATAAAGATTTATAATTTATTGTTTATTTAGGTAGATATAATCTTAAAATTACATTAAGAAATTAAATGTATGCAAAGTTTTAATAAATTTATAACTATATTATATATATCTAAACATAATTACATTTTTAATCTAAATATCTAAATCTGATTCTGTGTCACTATCAAAGTCATCATTGAGATTAATTGCAATAATGTGTTATACTGAATTTTTCCAGCTCTCAACTGGTATGTCAGTAATGACATTTTTTATCAAATTTATAACATTGGGACTTAAAGTAGAAGTAACATTTTCTGCTTTGATCTTTGATTTTACTTGGTTCCCCAAAAAAGCTGTATGGGGTTAAACATACAGTGATACGGAGGAAAAATTATCTCACATATTGTTTTTTAATTGCATATGCATTTAAGACTTTCAAAAGTTGCGCTTTTTGTAACTAAATTCAAAATATTTTTTAACAAATATTTCTGGATTTAAGTTTTAACTGGAAGCTGGTGCTTCGTGTAGCAGACCACTGTGGTAGCCTGCGTTATATACATGACAATAAAACTGTTGTTTGAAATATTTTTTAAAAGAAAAAATTCTGAAACCAGTTTTCAAAAAAGTTCTGCACTTGTATTCTCATGATAATCAAGCTAGAATCCTTAATATTCTTTGCGAAAAACGGGAAGCAGTTTGGAACAAATCCGTCTTCCCGAACCAGGGGTGTATTATGGTAATGCGTTTTTCTTTATTTAAAGGTGCTTTCGTCTAACAGTTTAGACTGGAATCAACCCATTCTTTGGATACTGTGTCGTGTGTATCGAACCATGTTTTATCAAGGTAAATTATGAATCTGTTTTCTAACCTATCTTTTAATTTCTTAAAAAGGAATTAAATCTCCAAGTGCGTTATCTGTGCAATTCCATTACTAGTTGTCTTTTGTCTATTTTGCGGTATTTAAATCCCATTTTACAAACAACTTTATGGAGGGTGGCACGGCTAATATTTATATTGGTTTCGTCTTCGTCTAGCTTCTTTTTTAGTTTATCCAAGGTGGGAACAACGCCGCTTTTGTAAAGACAACATATTTTCCTTCTTATTAGGTCCTGATCACTATTGCCTATACGGTGAGATTAAAATTCACTACGTTTTTTTCTTTTGTTCAATTCTTTATTAATAATAATATCCCTTATCGATAATATTGGAGTTTTTGTAAGTAGACATGTTCTTCCCCAAATACTGTGGGATATGGTTATTTACGAACTCCTGGTGGAACTGAATAATAATGGCTTCTATACCCAGAGGTATGCGGAAGGCATCACTATATTGTCGTGGGGAAGCATAACAAACAACCTCGGAGCTTATGTAAAAGGCACTGAGAATTGTGGAGGATGGTGCAACAAGGAAAACCTTACTGTTAATCCTGGCAAAACTGCGCTAATACTCTTCACTAGACGAAGAAAGCTGGATGATTTAATATCTCCTCACTTCTTCGGTACCACACTCGGCTATGTTCGGAGGTAAAGTACCTTGGATTAATCTGGATTCTAAGCTAACCTGGAATCACATATGCAGAATGTGATTAATAAGGGCAAATGGTTCTAATGGCTACCAAAAGAGCTGTGGGGAAGAATTGGGGATTTCAGCCACGCATGTACACTGGTTGTACACTGCTGTGGTAAGACCCATGATAACCTACGGTTCAACTATCTGGTGGCCAAAAATAGAACAGAGAAAAGCAGAGCTGGAGTTATCAAACTCCAGCGACTAGCATTCTCTGGATAACGGGAGTTTATTAGAAGCACTCAACTGAAACCATGGAAACCCTACTAAGCCTCCCCTCTTGGTATAATTATTAAGGCGGAGGCGAGTTGGGCATACAGGCTGAAATGTAAGGGCAACTGGTGCTCTGGGCCTGCCCTAGGACACACCGGGGGAATAACGAGCAGTATCACAAACCCAATATTTGAGATGAGCAGTGATACAATGAAAAAACGGATAAATACACACAGACCATACAAAACCCAGCTTATGTGGGGCGGTGGGACGATCTCCTGGTCAGTCTCGGAATTTGGTTTGGTATGGGATCCAAGACTGACAATGGAGCCGTCGAAAGGAATACTGTATGATCCCCAGGTTTAATGCTTAGCTTCCCTGGGAAATATGCCCCCTATTTTCCAGGCGGAAAATATATGCCATTGAACTTTGTCTGCGAGAGAACTT
Organism: Listronotus oregonensis; assembly: GCA_019359885.1. Taxonomy (NCBI): domain Eukaryota; kingdom Metazoa; phylum Arthropoda; class Insecta; order Coleoptera; family Curculionidae; genus Listronotus; species Listronotus oregonensis. The sequence goes on along the minus strand of JAHBCN010008900.1, from coordinate 13,181 downwards.
GATGAGGATATATAAGGGCAGGGACATTACTATCTTCTCTGATAGTCAAGCGGCCATAAAAGCTTTGGCATCCCAACAAGTCAACTAAAGGGTTTGGGTTTTTGGAACTGTCTGCAATGCCTCCTAAACCTGGCTAACCACAACAAAGTTACACTTTCCTGGGTGCCAGGACACAGAGAATACAGGGCAATGAAATGCAGACTCCTGGCCAGCGAGGCTCCGCAGCAATGTTTGTGGGTCTGAACCTGTTTTGGAATACCAAAAGCCTCGGTTCTTGGCTACATAACTCGGTGTTAAAAACACAACATCAGTCATACTGGAACCACATTCCAAGGCAAAATCACAGTAAATCAATGTTGGACTCACCATCGAAAGCTTGACAAGTGAATTACTAAAACTAAATAGGAATCAGATTAGAATAGTGACAGGATTAATAACCGGACACTGCACCTAAAAAACATATGCACACTATGGGCATCTATAGAAAGAACCCACATGTGACGAAGAGGAAGAGACAGCCTCTCACATCATATATGAGTGCCCTGCACTCATACTGGAGAACAAATCAAAACCTCATGGAGGACACTAACCACTAGGAGGCTGGAGACCAGAAAAGAACAGTAAAAGGGCTACTACATCTGTCTAAGGTGTCAAACCTTTTAACTGAAACAAATACACAAGAGATACAACAACCCTGTAGGCTGCAGTGTCGAGGCGGACAAAACCTCAACTTGTGTATTTACTTTATCAATCAATCAATCAAAGTAGACATGTTTCATTTAAAGCTTCTTGTTTAATTAGTCCTATACTAATTAAGTTTCATACATTTTCACAACCTGTTTTGCATCTAAATGACAAATGATTTTATAATATTCTCGTGAAACAACTTTTTCGAAACGCACAGTAAACACATTCAACACTGCCACTAAAATATTGGCCGAAATATTTTTTTTAATAAAAAGCAGTGGCACAGATCTTTTTGTCCAAAAATATTCAATACAAAATTCGTAGGAACGCCACTGGTAGAGGATATAAAAATTTTGCACCTCACAAAATGTACCCTGATGCATAGAACACAGGTAAGAAGTTTCATAAAGATGGTACAGTATTGTCCCAGATAAGGGTATTGTCTCAGTTATGATTAAAAAACGGATATATTGTTTTAACTTTATCACCCCGTATCTTAAAAGTTAAGACTTTTAGGACATGAGTCCAAGAATCTTCCTCTTTAATATTAGCATGTCTTTATGGAACACCCTGTATATCTAATTTTATACATTGTTGCCTAATTCAAAAATAATAAGCATGCAACATAACAAGATAAATTAAATTGTCTCATCGTAAACTTTTATTAAAAACATTATTTTAATAAAAGCGCTAAAATAGTATCGTAAAAATGGCAGAGGTAATTCGCTTTTATAATATTTTCATTAGTATTCATGGGGAAAAATGGGCTTTGGACGCACGGGCAGAAATTGTTGATATTTTAATGCAAATTGCCGAGTGATATTCATCCGACGACGCGAAACGGGTTATTTTTTAGTGAAAAAAACATCGACTGATTAAGGTAAGAAGTTTTTTTTTTATGTTACTATTTTACCTAAATTGTCTAGTCAAAAATGTGTTTCCTGCGAAAAAGTAGTTAAAAGGCTTAAAAAAATATGAACGATAGCTCATTCAACGGGGAATGCAAATCTGAGAAAGACGTTTTGAGGATTATTTTTGCAAATCAAAATTGCAATTGTTATTAACAAAAAACAAAAAAAAATACCATTTCGATTTTTGATTTTGAAAAACCATAAGTGCGGAAATTGCAAAAAAGATCCTTAAAAAAGAGGAAATTTCCGTTGAAAAAGTCTCCCAGTTCTATCTTAATTATTAGTAATTTTAATTTAACGTTGGAAATGGGCTTCCGCGCGACTTTTTTGGATGCGCGCTTGGTGTCAAAACTAAATACGTCACACTAAATATTTTTTTAGGGTATTAAGATTAAATTTATGGTGTATTTAGAACACTTCAAAAAAAATTTTTTTTCCGTTAGCTTTTTTTGCTTAAAGTTAGTTTTTCAACAAGTTAGACAATTGTCAATTAAAAAAACGGTTTCAAACTTTAGTCTTCATTGTACATTAAAAAAAAACTTTAATAACTGTCGTATAAATTTTTCGCTTTGTGAATCCCTTTTTTACACATACTTAACAGGATAGCGCTATAAAAAAATTAAAAATTTTATTTTTTGTTTATAATAGTTTTATAACTTTGACAAAAATTAAAAATCAGAGTCATATTGTCGAACCCGAAAAATTATACTAAACAAAGCATTTATTGACACTTCGCTTTTATAATTTATTAGCCGCAGTATCGTCAGCTTTTTAAAAGGGTTACTTAACAAAAAAAAAAAATTGATAAAATTAATATTAAAAATTTAAATTGATAAAATAATTTAATCACAAATAAAAAAAAGTAGGCCGATTTTTTCGAAAATTGGTATTAGAGACTACCTTTTAATTTTGAACAACTTTTCCCAGTAACTTATTCTCATATCTTTTCAAATAAATGCACTTTAATCTTGTACCATTTTAAGTATTTTCAATTTTCTGAACACCGCGTATAAAATATGTTAAATGTTTCTATTTTAATCTTACTTTTAAATGTAGCAAAATTTTTATAAAAAATTGGCTTTCAATAAAATCAAAAATAAAAAAGTTTTTTCTCTTCAACACCTTTTCCGTGGACATACTGTATGTATGTGTAATTTTTTATTCATAAAAGGTATTTATTAAACATTTGCTACACTGAAGATTATTTCCAAATAATAATTTTCAACGTTGAATTAAAAAAAGATAGTATTTAATTTAGTAAAAATTGCTTTGTTTTTAAAAAAAAAAATCAACACCAACATTACTTCTCATATCAATTGGAGTTTTAAAAAATTCTGACGCATGCGAGTTTTATACTTTATTCGTAGGTTAAATACATGCGTTGTTGCCAGATTTTTTTGGTGTATCCCTTCCAGTTCAATGAGATCAATTTGTCATTATTTTTTGATTATTATCTCAGAAACGGTATTGTAAAAATCAATAAAACTAATTTTTAAAAGAACTCCTTAGTTATTGTTTAATATTAGTTTAATTTTTTATAAACATCGTAAGAAAAGTTTAAGAGTTAAAATTATATATGTATGTAACATTTTTGTTATTTAGTACAATGTATAAGAGCCTCAAAAACACTATATTTGCTATTAAATATCGCCGGAACTGTATTGTATATAAATTTCATTCTGCACCTATCGATGCAAAATTATTTAAATAATAATCGGTAAAAATTTCAAAAAAATTCTAAGAAAGTGCGTCTTGTGATACAACTATCTTTATTAATTGAAATAAAAGCTCTATTTTCAATTATTTTACATGAAATGTCGAACAATATAAAAACTAAATCCAGCATACCAGAAATACATATATCCGTAATATATACTCTTATTAATAACTACAGAATTAACAGCCTGTATTTCCTTTCTGAGAAACTAGTCGAATGTGTCACTTAATTTATCCTTGAGACTGTTGTACAAAATCATACCTGGTACTTTTTATTGAAAATAAAAAAACAACATTGCGTCGATTGAATAGCACCCAATTAAAATTAATGCTAGCGTTTGTGTTTATTTTCATACCAGCATGAGTTTACTCTCTGCTTATAGAGAAGCATTTGATGTGTAGATATATACATACAGATATTTTTCTGGGGTTACAGTAGTCTATACTTCAAGTCCAAAATTTCTGTCAATGACGCATCGCTCGCTTTTATATTGCCCCGAGTTGTGTGGGGTCAGGGGAATCAATTCCAGTGGCGTATGCATTTTAGAAAATAAATGATAAAATTTTGTCAAAACATGAAAATATTTTTTTCAAGCAAAAGTTATTTTCTCACATTTTATCAACCCTTTAAATTAGTAACAAACCTATATTATTTTGGATTTTTCGGATTAATGAAAAATGTAAATTTTTTTAATTTTGCACACCTCCTATTTTGAGGTCATAGAACACAAATTTGAAGGGGGGTTTTTTTCGATTTTTAACGTTTTTCCAAAAAAAAACATTTTTTTTAATTTTACCCCCATTTTTTTTGTAAAGAAAAAAATAATAAAATTTTAGTCTTAACATAAATTAAAAAGAGTAAAGAGAACGATAGACAATTCAAGTTACCGACTTGCCAATTCACCCCCGATCTTGCAATTTCAATATTAAATACGATATTCCCCGCATTGCTTACAAAAATATCCACTATATAAGGAACACGAAAGCCCTGAGATCATCAGCTTGTAAAAATCCAACAACTATTTCGGGTCTTTCGTGTTCCATATTAAGATTTCCATATCGGAATATTTTTGATCAAACATTGCGGGGCGAGGAACAGGTTCGCATACCTTATAAAAATGTCATAAAAAAAACTATTCAACTTGGTAACAGGTCAACATTTTTTTGGGAAATTTTGAGTTGAATTCGGATGTAAAAGTTTTACCTACTTTTTTTTTTAAAAATTAAGGGTTTTTTCCCTACTTTTTAAGTATTTTTTTTAAATATTAAAATAGTATGAGTTTTTTTAAAAATGTTTTCGTGCAAATGACAGAATTTAAAGGAATATGTCGTAAAATGGAATTAAACAATTCAATTATTATTTTTTTTTAAAAACTATAAGAGGCGGCCAAAAAAACAGCTTCTGATTCATGTTTAACAATCAAAAAAGTAAGAGTGTGCAAAAAATAGCGAAAAAATCGCATTTTTCAGTTTTTACGAATAATTACTAATATTGTTTTTTTGCCTTTTAAAACTCTGAATACCGTACGCGAAAAAAATTTAAAAAATTGCACATATCTCTGCAGCTAAAATGGTTAGTTCTGGATTTTAAATTCCGAATCCCATGGTAAACATTTTTAACCATTATTCTATTATTATTCTTTTAACGTTAACTGAGTTTTTTTTGTAGGCGGATAACTAGTTAGTTAAAGGTTGGTTAATATTTATAGTTTCCAAAATTAAAAGCACTTAAAAACACTAAATCTTTATATACAATTATATACACTAAATAAGTTAAACTATTATAAAATTGACAAACAATATCTATATACTACAATTATTAGAAATTTTAAATTTGAAAATCCCTTATACAATTAAAATTTAAACTTACAAATTCTGTCCATAATCAATAATAACTAAAAAAAATTTAAATCGAACAGCACGAAAACCCTGTCGATACGCTTTTCAAGTCTCTTCAAGTTGTAAACTAAGGAATGTGTGTTGCCACTTTTATTGTCTTCTCGATAACAATGATTTCAATACATATTGGCGTGCTATTTTAAGTGCAATCGCTGGCTGGTGACTTATTCTTGCGAATTATGACAACGTGGCGATAAAACTTTTGGCCGGTTCACTGTTAATTAACAGAAAAGTATATCATAGGCTTAAAAATTATTTACTAGTGTTAGATTTTTATTCAGCCGCTTCGTCGATTGGGTGGCTGGTATTAAATGAGTCACTGACAGAAATTTTGGACTTTGGGTATAGTTTACACCGCGAGGACCAATTCGGTTCGTGGATTAAATTGAGGACTTATTTGTGGATCAGTTTAATTCGGATTTAATTCTACCAAAATGAGACTTTACCATGTGATCAGAATCTATTTTTTTTTTTAATATATATTGTTAAAATAATTATGAAAAAAGTTGCAGAAAAATGTCTACAGAACTTTAAAAAACGTAAAAACAACAAAAATATTTTGTAGGTTGACTGAAATTCGCCGTTTTTTGCGAAACGCGAACTGTCAATGATTAAAGCTGTCACTTTGGTCTACCAAAAAGGACCGACCTGTTTACCCCCCCCCATAAAAAAATTAGTTAAGAGGGTTAATTTTGAGTAGCAAATTTTTATACCCATGGTTTACACAAAAAAAAGTACGCGTGATGTCATTTAGATCTTAAAATAAAAATTCGGTTTATCAGCAATTTCCTAGTGCTAGCTAAAATAGAGATAAAATATCTCCCTTTGATATACAACTTATGGAGTGCAAGTGGCCATAGTTTACAGAGCGAAATGAAAGCTATTCTGGTATCCAGTGTTGAGAACTATTTAAAAATATTCCTCCTAAAGTAAATTTTAAACCTTCAAATTTAAACCAAGTTTAAATCAAAACTCCTCAACCATAAACTGGGTATTTATTTATATTAAAAAATTTGTAAGAAAATGATACAAATTTAAAATATTTAAAATTAAATTTTATATCAACATATAATTTTAAGTTAAATATTTATTAATAATAAATAAGTATTATATTTTTTTCTATAATTAGAAATTATTATTTATTTATTTAATTTTATAATATAAATAAATACCCAGTTTATGGTTGAGGAGTTTTGATTTAAACTTGGTTTAAATTTGAAGGTTTGAAATTTACTTTAGGAGGAATATTTTTAAATAGCTGGCAACCTTAAAAGGTATCGGGTTTTATTAAAAAAATATCAAATATATTAGAAAGATACTAAACCCAACTTTAAAAACTTAAATTTGGGGAAAAACCCGGGTTCAACACTGCTGGTATGTAAAATTTGACAGCAAATCATCAGTTCCATCTTTAAAAAGGAGTTATCAAATAGTTTTTGATGGATTTTCACAGTATTGGGAAAAGTAAAAGTGTAAAAGAGATAGAGCAAACCTGATGACCAATTCACGAGTTCGATTTTCAAAACAACTGCAACGGTGAAAATAGAGCCGTGCTGCCTTAATTTGTCTCAGAAAAATATAGTCTCCCTTAATCCGAATCTGACACTCGCTTTTCTGAAAAACTGGTCTAAAAATTGTTATTTTATTTTATAAAATACTGTGGCTAATAAACTATAGAAGGGAGAAAAAATGTTTTAATACTTTTTTGTCAACGAAAAATGAAACAAAATGCGTTCGCTTAAAAAAAGATCGATCAGTTAGAACTGGAGATATTGCAAATTTAGTGAAAAAATTTTCTAACTCTTCTGCTCAGAACTTGGCTTTTATTCAAAGTTGAAAGTCCCATAACGCTTATTTGTAAGATATGATAGACCCCCTTAATATTATTAGGAAAAAAGTTACAGCCCCTTGAACGCATTATTTTTGACGAAAAAAAGCAGCTTAATACGTTTATAATCATTTTCAACTAAAAAAACATTTGAAATATCACTAAAATAAGTTTGTAAAATGATTATTGTGTTTAAAATGAATATTTTAAGACGTGCTTAATGTCTTTAAGTTGATTTTTCACTAAGCTAATGTATTTTAAGATGAGCAGGTCGCCGCGCGCGTGAACTACTCAGAAGGGAACAGCTTAACGAAGGGATTTTAAAAACTTTGCTATTCAGTAAAAAAATTACTTAAATTCATTTAGAAAGTCACCAATTTTTCATTTGAAAATATATTATGATTTTGTTAAGCTGTTGGCCGAGCGCAGCGACCTGCTCATTTTAAAATGATCTAACTTAGTGAAAAATCAACTTAAAGATTTTCAGCAAGTCTCTAAACATGAATTATTACACAAACTTCGATCAGTAATATTTCAGATGTTTCTTGGTTTAAAATGCTTATTAACAAATTACGCTGCTTCTTGTATCAAAAATAATGCGCCCAAGCAAGTGTAATTTTTTCCAATAATATTTATATATATTATATATATATATATATATATATATATATATATATATATATATATATATATATATATACCCTACAATTTTATAAAATCAGAAGAAATTCTTGAATATTTCCATTTTAAATTTAGCAAAAGGTAAACTAGTTAAAGGAAATATGAAAAATAAATAAAACATTCCCTCGGAACTTGTAACGTGGGATATTCTACAAGTTATTTCTTATACTCTCGCCGTGCAATGATATATTCCTCACTATTTCATATTTTATAAGTCGTTTATCATTTCAAATTGAGAAAAATGCGGCTTGCGAATTGAATTAAGTAGTTTAAATTTGTTTTTTCTTGGTCTAAGCGGCCTTTACAAAAAGGAACATATATGGAATGCACTTTGACAGAAAAAAGTTGCTTTTAAGAATTACTGTGCATTTATAACGTAAGTACTGGACTAGCTTTCTGCAGTCATGCCTGTATTTAAGTCAAAAAAAATTTATATATATATATATATATATATATATATATATATATATATATATATATATATATATATATATATATATATATATATATATATATATATATATATATATATATATATAAAAAATATTTATTTTTTTTAAATTACCCATTAAAAAAAATCGAGCGCTTAAAAATTCTCCGTTATTATTGAAAAGGTTAAAATTATCATTTGGAACAATCATAATGGTTGCAGTCAGTCTGCAAAAATGAAACTAGTTAAGCATAGTACTGAACACAAAAATATTTTACAAAAATATAACAAATGGAAAATATTTTTTATGGTTTTAAACATGGTCTCTTTAAGTAGTCCCTACGAAAAGTAATCAAGTGGGGTAAGCTCTGGGAACCTCGGAGGACAGTGACAAAAAATTAGGTCTGAATTTAAGCCTTTGTCAATCCATCTATTGGGAAAATAAGCGCTGAGCAGTTTCTTATCTGCAGAGAAAAATGCCAGGGAGCTCGATCTACTTGAAATATAAAGTTATGCCGATTTTCAATGGTAAATCATCAAGGAGGTCTTTAAACTTATTCTTCAAAAAAACGAGGAAAAATTCGCCTTTTTTATTATTATCAAAGAATTTTGGTCCCAATATTCCACACCAAACACTGACCTTTTCAGAATATTGGTTTGGGCCTCTGATAATCCAGTGGGGATTTGTAGTAGACCAGTTATCAAGAATATTGTGTACTTACAGTGCCATTTGTCGTAAACGAAGCTGTTTTTGAAATTATTTACCAAAATTATTGTTGCAGAATATTGGCACGTATCATTATTAATTAAATATTTTTACAAATATTTGCAATAGAAATAAATAACTTTTAATCTGACGTTTCTGGACAATGTTGCAGGTTAAAAAAACTTCTTCTTGGACTTCTATTGTCTTTATTTAATTTTTTTACAACGTTTCGAACAGTAAGCATCTTTGATCGTTTTCAAGTAAATACTAATTCATTTAATATTCACTTGACAACGATGAGAGATACTTACTGTTCGAAACGTTGTGAAAAAATTAAATAAAGATTATGAAAGTCTGAGAAGAAGTTTTTATTTAAGTATCTGTATACGCGCTAGTGGTAATATCAAATTACCAAAAAAAAAGGCAAAAAATGGTTAAAAAATTCCTACTCTGTATAGGACAAGCTAGTTTAAAGGGTGGCATTTGGGGTTTCAGGTACAGCAAAACTTTTTTAAAACAATACTTTTTTGTCGAAAAACCAATATTAAACTAACTAACCACAACTGTGAGATTGTCCTTTTTTAGCACTTTTCATCTTACTAACCCCGTTTGATGTTTCCCCAAAATTTTAAGATTATTTGATATCTTTGTCCATGAGTGTATATATATATATATATATATATATATATATATATATATATATATATATATATATATATATATATATATATATATATATATATATATATATATATATTTTTAAAATAATTTATTATGTTCCTGTTTGAAACCTGATGTCAAAGTAAGGGTGTGTAAAATGTATCATTAAGTTACGAAAGAACATAGATTTAAGCAAGTTTTTTAAAGCGTTGGTTTTAGACCCAAAAAGGCTAAAGTCTTTTTAAAAGAAGAAAGATCGCAATTTATGGATGAAGCGCCAGATGATACTTATTACTTTATGAAAGGAGCTAAGATTTTTGGCTTGGCGGGCACTTGTCGTAGACAGGAGTTAACAAAAATTTGTCTGGATCATATTGAAGACCAAGGAAATTTAGTATTGATACACATCCCAAACTCAAAAAAATCACAGGTCTAGAAGCTTTGTCATTTCTGGAGATGCCGAAAATTTTTGGATCTATATAGAAAGTATGCCAGTTTAACTGGGCATAGCTTTCGCCAGTCCTCTGCAACATTTTTCGCAAACAAATATCCAACATTAAACGTCTTGGAGGCTGGATGTCAACATCAGTAGCTAAAGGATAGCTCGAGAATTCAACAAATTTTAAAAGGGATATTTTAAAAAAAATACTCCATTTTACCGAAACACCTTCCACTATCCAGAAACAACCGTCAATGCCATCTTTCAATGTTCTAAACCTCTCGGTTCAAGAAACTACTTCCATAGTTGCAAAAGCTTGGCTCATCAAGAACCCAACGCTGCTGCCGTCAACGTTTTCTACAGAAAAGCAACTCGCGTCAGCAATACATTTGCAAAATGCGACCAATTGCACTTTTACTATACATGTTAATAATAATAATTAGTGTATAAACTTCTTCGTTAATAAATTAATCAAAAATCTTTAAAATTATGTTGGTTTTTCCTCTCGCTTGTAGAAAAAATATTGTTTCCAACCTTAGACGAAAGAAAGAAAAGACTTAACATTTCATTCATAAGTGACACTTTGTTTTGTCCCAGACATTATCAATAAAATCATATAAGGGGAAAAAGGATAGAAGAAAATTTTTGGACTGATCAAGGCAACATTGTACGGAGCCTTGCATTTTTGAAGTGGGGTATGGTTTATGTTAGAAGTTTCGATTAAATATAAATTTATTAAAAATATTAATTTTTAAATCGTTCTAATTAGGGGTATCCTTTTAATTTTATTTATTAAAAAATATTGATTAGCAACATAAATAGTTATAAAATTTTTATTCTAAAAATAACTAAAATTTTTTGGGTATTGGTTATTTAAATAAAATTTTTTTTCTCCTATAAATTTAGAATAACCAAAATTTTAAAAAAAAAAAGAAAAACTGGGGATACTTTTTATTATATACGGTATACAAAAATAACATAAAATATTAGAAAAAAGGAAAATAAAATTATCTACTTATTCCTAAATAATATACAGTGTAACCCCATAAAATCCGCATCAAAGGGAAATTTTTTTCCCAATTAATTGGGGGAATTTTTTTTCCAAAAAAAAGTTTTTGTTTGAAAAATAATGCCAAATAATGTATAATCCACGATTCAGTGCATGCGGGGATACCGAAGGGGAATATGAAGTCGGTTAAATTAGGGAAAGTTTTGTATTTACGAATAACCATATCCACTTTAAAAAGTTGATAATTTGAGTATTTCGGTTTCCGAAAAAAAACAAATTTGCCGATTTCGTTTTTTTTTTTTTCTAACGTTTTAAAGAGATATGGAAAAACAAAAGATATTTTCCCCTGGTCATTTTTTTAACTCTACAAAACAGCGTTAAGAGATTTACCGCAGACGTTTTTTTTTCGTTAAAAATCAACTTTATTTTAAAAAGGGCCCCGGTTTTTTTTTCATTTTTTTTAACCCTTATTATTCCAAATCAAAAATTATAACATTTAATATTTTTTAACAAATTGAAACCCCCCAAAGAAATGTTGTGCGTTCCTTGTCTAACTCATTGTTCTTATGGAAAATATTTTATTTAACAGAAAAAAAATTTAAATGTTATAAAAATTGTAATTGGGATTATAACTGTTCAAAAAAAAAAGCAATGAACAATTGAGTGCCGTATTTAAAAAAAAAATTTTTATGATGGTTTAACGAAAACGAAACTTTTTAAAAAAACTCTCAACGCTGTTTTGTAGAGTGGCCTGAAAAAGTGTCTTTTTTTTTTCCATATCTTTTAAATAACGTCAGAAAAAAAAAAACGAAATCGGAAATTTTTTTTTTCCGGATATCCCCGGTACTCGGAATTTTCCTTTCTAAACGGCATGTTGTTAGGCACCTAAATGCGAAATTTTTTAAAAATTTTCCGACTTTGTACTCTTCCTTTCCAAGATCCCCTATGTACTTGAATCTGTCCCCAAGGAATTTAAAGGTGTATAAGCCCAATACTGTAGAACAAAATTGTACAGGCGTGCGGGCAGGGGAATAGGGGTGGGGCCCCCCGGAATTTCGCAATGAATAGTATCGGGGCCCGGGTTTCCATAATTCTTTGTTACTATCTATAAAATTGACATCATTAAGTGTAAATTCCAAATTTTACTTTTTTTTTTTTATTTTTTGACAAATTGTTGGATTAAAGGATACTACTATAGAATTTTAAAATTATTGTGTAATATTAGATTTTATATCATCTGACATAATATGGAAAGAATAGATGGCGCCACTTTACTGCCTTCTATTTAAATGGTCGATATTTTTGGAAGTTTTGTGTTTTTACCAAAAATCTTTGTAAATAAATAAAAAACGATTTTTTTAAAAAATTTCAAACATTGTATGATATATTATGTACTTATCACCAATTTTTGTTAAAAAAAAGGGGAAGATAGTGTAAATGAGTTTAATCTAATCCTAAGGTTCTGGTTGACATACTTTTCACTAATATCTTTTCACAAAAATCTAATTTCTTTTTTTAAAAAATGGTATTGTCTCAAAGTTGCCTCCCTCCGATTTTTTTCAAATTTGGGGTATACGAGTTTTTTGGGGGATTAAAAAATGAAAAAAAACTTTTCGGCAACGTTTCTTCATTTTTTGAAAATAAAACTAACCCATTTTCACTATATTTTCCCCCCTTTTTTTTTACACAAATTTTGATTTTTACAAAATGGCACAATATTTTATAAACACCTTTTTAAAACCTTTATTTTTATTTATTTTACATCTTTTTTTATTAAATTGCGAACTTTAAGTTCAAAGGCAGCACCATATTTGCTTAAAAAATAAAAGTGTAAAATAAAATAAAAAAAAATTTTTTTTAAAATTTTCTGAAAATTTTGCCAATTTATGAAAAAAAAAATTTTTTTCAAAAAGAAGGAGGAATAGGAAATAAGGGTTTTTTTTCAATTTTTTTGATGAATATCTCGAAAACGAAACCTGGCCGAATTTTTTTTTTTGGGTTTTAATCAGGGGTTAAAAACCTCCAAAATTGTACTTCCTTTCATTCAATTAGAGGGACCTGTATATATTAAAATTTGCCTTCGCCCAGTAATCAATAATTTTGATCCTTTAAAAGGGTACTAAATTATTAAATGAAATAAAATTACCTTAATGTAAACCTTATTTCTTTTTTTAAAATCCACAAAATACACAAACATTGTGGAAACATCTAAAAG
>JAHBCN010008899.1:36961-74093 GCA_019359885.1 Listronotus oregonensis | reverse complement strand
TTTAAAAAAATTAAAAATCCCCATTACACATCAAATAACCCCTTAAAGAAGAAGGGTTTCTCGCAGTACTACCTCTACTGCATACAGGTCTGCTGAGCGTGTAAAGATATAAACTGGAACTGAAAGAAAACCATTAATGAAATGTTTTCTTCTGCTCCTTTTGCCTTGAGTCTTGAACCTGTTTCTGGTTAACGTACCGGAGTACGTCATGTCGAATTTAAACAGGGAACAATAACCTTTAAAAACAAAGTATTGCATGAAAATAAAAAAAAATAGTGGTTATTAAAGAAATAAATAGTTCTTTTATTTTAAAAACTTTTGTTTTCTATTAGCATATGTATAGGTATGTATAATATACCGGGTGACACAGCGGACATGTAACAGCGCATAATTTTTTTATTTATTAGAATTAATTCTTAAAATTTGGGTGATGAACCTGTCATAAGGGCACGATTTTAATAACTGAATAAAACCTTTTTTTTTTACTTCCTGTTTAATCGAAAGTAACCCTAAATTTTAAATATATATATATATATATATATATATATATATATATATATATATATATATATATATATATATATATATATATATATATATATATATATATATATATATATATATATATATATATATATATATATATATATATATATATATATATATATATACAGGGTGTTCGGAAAATGCGTTGGGAAAATTTTTTAGGGCTAATTCTACACAGGAAAAAAATTTAGTAAGTCATTTGGCAAAATGTCAAATCTACATGGTTACCAAGATACAGGGGTGCAAAGTTCAATTTTTAGTTTTGTTTTTCCGCCATATTACATTTATTCTTTCATCAATTTAGTTGGTGTTCGACATACGAACCAAGCTCTTTTAGGTTCTAATATTGTACGTTAAAAGTAGTTCTTTTGAACACCGCTAGAGGACACTTTACCTGAAACACAAAATTTATTTACACCCTATCTTTTTAATTCGGACAGATATTGCATATTTGAATATACCAGCTTAAAGACAATTAAAACTCAAAAAAGAATGTTCTCTTTATTAATGCCGATAAACCTAACCATTTAGCCACTAATCGACATCAAAGTTTTCATCAGTTTTATCCAAATTAACCATGTATTTAAATTGAATCAAAAAATCAAGTCGCCTTGTGTATAATGAATTTGACAGCTAATGATTTTATACGTATATTTATTAATAAATTTGTCAACAAGAAAACTTAACACTAATTTAATATCTAACTAATCTTATTGGTAACTTACAAAATTAATTCTTTAAAAACAGAAAAATTATACCATATTTTCGAAATTTCTATACATTTTCTAATTCTCTTTAAAAAATGTCCTCTTATGCGAAAAAATATACCTACTGTATTTCTAATAATATTACAACCATTTAATATCCGTTGACGCAAATCATTTATATCGTTTACCGGCGTCTTATAGACTAAAGCTTTCAAATGGCCGCCCCAAAAAAAGAAATCCATTAGATTAATATCTGGAGAACGGGGTGCCCAAGATAATGGACCGTTTCGTCCAATCCACCTATCAGGAAATGATTCATTTAAGAACCTTTGTACAGCCACATTATAATGGGGTGGAGCGCCATCCTGAAGTAGCCACATGTTTAATCTGGTTTGTAGGGGAACGTTTTCAAGCATGTAGGGTAGGTCGTTTTGAAGAAAATTTAAATAAACCTGTCCATTCAACGGTCCGGTCCGACAAAAAAATAAGGTTCTATTAGATGATCTCCTACAATTCCGGCCCATACATTCAACGAAAACCTTCGCTGATGCTGTTTTTCTACAATGGCGTGAGAGTTTTCATCAGCCCATTCGTGCGTATTACGAAAATTTGTAATCCCATCCCGCGTGAATGCTGCTTCGTCAGTAAACAAAATTAGGTCGATGAACTGGTTATTTTCTTGTAGTGGAGTAAAATTTGGAAGAAAAGTCGCTTAGTTACCGAGAAAAAAAAACCGGCGTAGAACCAAACCAGACTTAGTGGGATTCTTTAATAAGGTAATCGTGTACACGAAATCTTTTTTTACGACATTTTTTAGTGGTCGAGAGTTTTTTATTTCGAAAAAACCCAAAAATCGGTTTTCAATAAAACAGTATTTTAACTTCTCCACTGCTCTATCTTTAATAATATTCATGCTATCAAGTTAATTTTTTTAGATTAAAGTAGACACAATAGCGCTTCAAACAACGTCCCACTTGAAGCTGATATTTTTTCTTAAATTTTTAAAATAGTTGAAACTCAAAATTGTTATTTTTATGGCGTAATTTTAGGCAATCGAGAAAAAGTTTATTATTGAAAATTTATACATACATGCTGCGTACAAATTGAGCTAATGTTTAAAAAGTTTTTAAAACAAAATTTTTAGATTCCTTTTATAGTATTGAGTCAGTAATATTTTTAACGGCCAGTCATATTTTTGCGCGCTTGGGCTTGAGCCGGCCGACTACAAAGATCTTACGGTCCGGTGGAAGTGTAGTAGGTAGTTAAAGTTGTATCCGGGTTTAAACGCTCTAAGGGCTGCTTAAGTTGTTTAGAAAAGAAAAAATTTTAAATATCCAAAACAGGTGGGTAGATTTTTAAAACCCCTATAAAAATATCAATCATTGTTATTAATTACCCACCTAATTAGTAGGTTAATTTAACTTTTTTTTATTGGTTGCTGGTAAAGAAAACCACCCACGGGATTCGTTATTTTTTGATTATACATTCAAAACTTCATTATTTTTTAAACATTTTTAGCAACAAAAAATTGCGAATCTTTATGTCTTTTAATTAAATTTGAGAAATATAGTACATACATTTAATATAAACTAGGGCTTCGTTAAACGTCTTTTTAAACAGGAATATATAATTCTTTTTCCATATAAAGAGATGATACGAAGCTATTCTTTGACATGTCTGAATGCTGCTTGAATAAGCAATGTTGCCAGACTTTTTGTAATAATTTGTTATTATTGAAGGTTGTTTTTTATATAAAAAACTAACCAGAACTAACAAACAACAACTTTCAAACTATGATCTAGTTCTGGTTAGTTCCGGTTAGGTTTTCCTCGATAAATTGTAATTTTTTTGCGCCGTTCTGGTCGGTTATGATTAGTGCTGGTTAGTTAGAGCGGCTTTTTATTTTTCTAATTATATTTGTAACTGGCTTGAAATTCAAATATTTTTTGATTTAATGAAAATTATCCTTATGGTAAGGGCAAAGTTTTTTATTATAAATTAATAATATTTCCGTTTAGCAACACTGTAAACGTCTTGAAGCGATGCATGAATTTATTACATGTAAATCGTAAATAGTTAAAATAAAATGTCAAATAATGACCAATTTTTAGAATTTTTATTGCGCTTTTCTTGGTGAAAACTACATCATCCGCATTTTTGCCTTAAATAATAATAATTAAAGAATATTTTACATTGCAAATTTAAAATCGTCCAATTCCGTGGGTGATTTTTTACAGAAAAAATGTAATATGTAAGTAGTTATTTAGGCGCTTCATTGTAGCATTTTACGTAAATTTAATCCATTTCTGCCTTAAAATCTTTAATAATGATATTGCAGGAACGAAATTTACCTCTTACAACATTTTAGTTCTTCTTTCACACAAGTACATGTTGGAATTCAATTTTGGGTTGACATAAAGCCATTGCACTACGTATTATGGCAGCAGCTCTTAATAAAGTTTAAATGTTGGACATTTCGTTGGGAAGTAAAAGATCTATCTGAACATCACTACCAATACTCGCAGAAAAGGTACTATTGTCGAACTATTTTGTGTTAGGTTCGGAAACCGTTTTCCTTATTTTGTGCGATATTATGTTTCTTTCAGAGATGTAGTGACTGTAACATAATTTATGATATTTCTCATCAAACGCAAATAAATCTTTATAGCCACGTAATTTAGATATCATATTAATGTCGTTTCTATTCCTGGCAGCTTTATTACTTTTTTGATAGGTAGCTTTTCTACTACCTAAAAAGATTCAGTACTATGAAAAAATAAATACCCTAAACAGGATTTATAAGGATAAAATTGAAATTCGTATTTTGTTTCAGTACAAAATATAAACTAATATAAAGGTACCAACTATACTATGAAGGTACCTAATAATATTTAAATTACTTGTTTAAACAGATTTTTTATATAACTTTTCTTCTTTTTATTTTTACTATTGCTGCAAAAAAAAACACATTTTTCTAATATTAAAACTATCGCATTTAAGTTTAGTGTCACAATAATTTGAAGGACCGGCGCGGCGCTACTGTCTGATTGCAAATTATGATAATATTTTTGAGAATCTATGTAGTTTTACGACGTCAAGGATATTTTTATTTTAATTTCGCCATTTAAAATATCATCTTTTTGACACAATTTTTTTTTGCTAGATTGTCCTGCCTTTTTTCAGCACTTAATAGTAATGATAACAACCCTTGTATTCTAGGTCAGCCTCAACCTTTTTTGGCCCGCAGGAACAAAATATGTTATTATTTTTTTTTTTTAAAGTAATTTTTTTCGCGGATCGAAAATTGTCCGCGGACTAGTAAAATTTCTCCGCGGACCACTTGTGCCATGGTGGTCGCCCGACCAGCGTTGAGAATAGCTGTTCTAGGTCTTTGTAAAACAGATTTGTATCCATCATACACAATTTTCTTACAAATAATTCGCTTCATTGTTTTAAAATTTCAAATACATACAGCACACTCTAAATTTCGACAACCACCACTACTAATGTATTACTTAACTACGCACGCTATCCGCATGCGGGAGCTATTGGGTCCCGATAATATTTACGTCTGAAAAAAAATCGCTGTTGCCAAACGATACGCTCTAGGAAAAAATTTTTTTTTTCAAAAACTTTTGTTATTATTTGGCTATATTTTCTTCGCTGCATGTATGAAAATATTTTCAAAAATAAAAAAGTTTATCGATTGGTGAAAATTTCAATACCAAAAATATTTATTTTTAGTTTATATGATTTTTAGAGGAATGAAAGTGCGAATTGTGCCCAAACTATTTATAAGGTTAAAAAACGCTACAGGTGGGCTTTAATTTGACACAAAAAAAATTTCGGTATCTTTGATAGTTTTAAAGTTATGGCGGTGGAAACAAAAAAATCAATTTTTTATAATTAAAAAATCACTTTTTTTTAATTTAAAAAGTTCGAGACCACAAAAAAAGTCGTAAAATACGATTTCATGTGCCCGGTGACATACTCAAAGAAACCTAACAGGTTTGATCTGGTTCTACGCCAAAAAAAAAGACACGATAGACTTACGGAATCGCTCCACCATTGATATTTTTCCAAAAGACTATTGCACATGTCCAGTCGTAGTTGTGAGTCACCCTCATAAAGTGCTTGAACCTTCTGTACATGAAATGGGTACAGAAGTTCTTCATGAAGAATTTGCCAAGCTGTAGAATTAGCAATTCCCTCTTGTAACGCAAGATTCCTTGTGCTAATACCTGGATTTTCTTCTACTCTTTCGATAACTCTTTGTTCTCTTTCAACAGTTCCCACATGCCTTGGTCTGCCTTTATCGGAAAACCCAGTTTTGAAAGAACCCATCTCACCAAGTCGTCTGCGAATGTTGATGAAAGTTCGTGCACATGGAGCATTCCTTTCTGGATAAGTTGCAATATAAATCCGCCGGGCCTCTTCTGCATTCCCATGTGCTTGCCCGTAACAAAAATGCATATCACGGTACTCAATATTTAAATATTCTCGTTCCATTTTATACCAATGTATGTTTTTAACACGAAAAATTATTTTTAACACAACAGTAATGCAACCAATATTTGTCAAATTTCGCAAGATTTGACACAAGGCGACTTGATTTGTTGATTCCATTTAAATACATGGTTAATTTGGATAAAACTGATGAAAATTTTGATGTCGATTAGTGGCTAAATGGTTGGGTTTATCGACATTTATGAAGAGTACATTCTTTTTTAAGTTTTTAATTGTCTTTAAGCTGGTATATTCAAATTTGCAATATCTGTCCAAATTAAAAAGATAGGGTGTAAATAAATTTTGTGTTTCAGGTAAAGTGCCCTCTAGCAGTGTTCAAAAGAACTACTTTTAACGTACAATATTAGAACCTAAAGAGCTCGGTTCGTATGCCGAACATCAACCAAATTAATTAAAGAGTAAATGTAATATGGCGGAAAAACAAAACTCAAAATTTAACTTTGCACCCCTGTATCTTGGTAACCATAGAGCTCTCGACATTTTGCCAAATGACTTACTAACATTATTTTCCTATGTAGAATCACCCCTTAAAATTGCCTAACGCATTTTCCGAACACCCTGTATATATGCTTTATATATATATATATATATATATATATATATATATATATATATATATATATATAATATAAATATAATAATATAGGTGTCTAATATTGCTAATATCCTCAAGCCGCTCGTAATTTTTCGACGAAAATTTAGCTGGCAACACAATTTTAAAAAAGCGTCATATAAATGTAATTTCACTTTAGAAAGTATACAGGGAAAGCCAAAAGTAGTATCAACTTAGGGTTTTTAAATGGAAACCCTGTATATTTTTATGTATTCGAATAGATCTTTTCAAGCCAATTTCAACGGTATACAGTTTTATTTGTTTTTCTGTCAAACTGATCGAATTATACGATTTAAAATTTTTCGAATAAGCTATAATTTCTACAAAGCACTTGAGAGCTAATTTTAAATAGGAACATAAAAACAAAGTAAATTATGTAGATGTTTCAACTTTAACGGGGTTTTATTTCTTTAAAACGACAGGTTTTAATAAACGACCAAAAACATAATTCCAAACTGAAATTTTACAAACGGAACACGTCTTGCAGTAACAATTAGATTACACTACTTTATCAAATGTTCAAATTGTCTGCGATTGTTAGCTAACAATATCCAAGTCTGCCCTAAATTCTCGTAACAGGTTATCAAAAGTATTCCAACGTCTACGCATTTGATTTCTAATTTTTATTTTTAATGATCAATGTTTTCCGGCCTATCTTTATAAACTTTATTTTTAAATCCCCCCACAAAAAAAAGTCCAAAGGATTTAAATCCGGAACCTGGCAGGCCATTCAATAGCGCCCCTTCTCCCTATCCACCGATTTGGAAATTCTCGGTTCAGGAACTGACGCACCTGCAAACAAAATGTGCGGGAGCACCATCTTGTTGGAACCAAATGTCTCTTCTATTTGGTATGGATTTCTAACTGTGGAATGACATGTTCACGCAATAATTCCAAATAAAGTTCTGATATAAGATTTCCGCAATAAAAAATGGTCCGATAATATTATGACCTATGATCCTGTCCAGACATTCACTTTTTGTGGTCTTTGCGTGTGTGCTTCGGCCATCCATGGGGATTGACTGCAGACCAATATCTACAGTTATGTCTGTTGACAATACATGAAGCATAAACGTAGCTTCATCAGAAGAGAATATTTTGAGAAAAATTATGCTCAGCATTGCACCTCTCCATCATAATTTCGCAGCTCTGCACGTTATCGAATCATCCTCTGTAAGTTCCTGAACCAAATGAATCTTAAACGGACGAATTTTTCACTTCCAAATAAATTTTTGACAGACTGGTAAGTAACATTATGATCCACTCCTATTGGCGAAAGCATTGGTGGGATTGAACATGAGTAAAATATCTATTGCCGTATCACCACCAGTAGCTGTTTCGGTCGGCCTGATTTGGGTCTGTGATTTACACTTCCGTTTCGTTAAATTTCAAGCAATTTACACAAACGATTTGGGAATTGCGGGTCGATTCGGATAAATATGATTAAATAAATCACACACTTCTGCTTGTGATCTCTTGCGATCCCGTATCCAATCATCATAAATATCTCAATTTTCTCTTTTTTAGTTAAAGCCATCGTTCTACTAATTAAAATTACTACTGTTGTAATTAGAAATTTGACACAAAATGTCATTTAAGTCAACTGACATTAACAGATAAGTACCTGTGTAGGCCGGAAAACATTGATCACTTAAAAATCAAAATTAGAAATCAAATGCGTGAGCAGTTTGACAGATAAACACATAAAACTGTATACCATTGAAATTGGCTTGAAAGATCTATTCGAATACATAAAAATATACAGGGGTTTCCATTTAAAAACCTAAGTTGATACTACTTTTTTGGGTTTCTCTGTATACTTTGGAAAGTGAAATTACATTTATCTGACGCCTTTTTTAAAATTTGTTCCAGCTAAATTTTCGTCGAAAAATTAAGACGGCTTGGAAGATATTTGCAATATTCCAGACTTTTTTGACACCCTGTATATATATATATACAGGGTAATTCATGAGGAAATGTCAATACTTCAGGTACGTACTCAGGGTCCAAAAATAAGCATAAAAGTCCATACACATATTGGTCCGCAAGGCCTTCGTTGCCGATATACAGGGTGTTAAAATTTTTATTTATATTTTTTTTATATTTAAAAAAAATATGTTTTACTGAACATGATTTAAGAACAATAATTTTATTGAAAATTAAAATACATATCCTTTAATTATACAATTTGTTAATTTTTTTTATTTTGCTATAATTAAATCAGATGCGTGTCATGCGTGGTATTTTTTTTAAATCCAAATATCTCGAAAACGGTTGCTTATATCGACTTTTAACAAGTATACCTTTTTGACGTAAAAATGACAAAACAGTTATTTAATTTACTTAAAATTGTAATACAGTGCCGTACCAAAAAGTTGTGATTGTTTAAAATAGTAAAAAGGCGTGTAAGTGGCTCCCCCTACAAGTAAGAGCCGTACTAAGATTAGATTTGAATCCGTCATACCAAAAAACCCCCGGATACCAAATTTTACTCTAATATTTACATTATTATAGATTTTATTCAAAAAATAAAAAAATTAAATAAAAACTTTAACACCCTGTATTTTGTAAACAAAGGCCTTGCAAACCCATATTTGTATAAACTTTTAGGTTTATTTCTGGACCCGGGCTACGTACCTGAAGTATTGACAAAACTACATCAACTTTGATTTTTTCAATGAAACACCCTGTATATTTTTCTGAATTTGGATTCTACGGATCATTTCTAATATAAAATCTAGATTATGTCCTATACTTATCTCTGCTTGTTTTTGAGAAAAGGGCGATTGAAGATGTCCAAACGACCTCACATTATGGAGTTTTATGGGAATAATTAAATTCTTTCTAAAGACTCTATCTTTGGTGGTCATAATAAAATCACTTCCGGCTTTACCGGAAGTGCTGCGAAAATTGACTTTTTTAATAATGTTACTTCAAAAATTTTAATGCAACACACTGTATATTTTAAAATTTGAATTCTACGGGTCATCCTGATATAAAATCTGTATGAAGTCCTATACCTATCTTTGTTGGTTTTTGAGAAAAAAAAAGAAAATTCTTTAACCTATAACTGCATAATGTGCGGTCGTTTGAACATTTCAATCGTTCTTTTCTCAAAAACTAACAAAGATAGGTATAGAATATAATATAGATTTTATATCAGGAATGACCCGTAGAATCCAAATTTTAAAAAATATACAGGGTGTTGCATTAAAATTTTTGAAGTAACATTATTAAAAAAGTCAATTTTCGCAGCACTTCCGGTAAAGCCAGAAGTAGTTTTATTATGACCTCCATAGATAGAGTCTTCAGAATACATTAAATTAAACATAGAAAATTTTTATAACATTTATTTGTTTTCCCATAAAACTGCATAGTGTGCGGTAGTTTGGACATCTTTAATCGCCATTTTCTCAAAAACAAGCAGAGATAGGTATAGGACATAATATAGATATTATATCAGAAATGATCCGAAGAATCCAAATTCGGAGAAATATACAGGGTGTTCCATTGAAAAAATCAAAATTTATGTCGTTTCCGGTCAAACCGGAAGTGATGGGCACATGTTATAATATCCAAAATTGAAATCTTATAATATAATATGTCATCCAAAAATTTAAAAGCCATATGTTTTCACTCAAGAAAATAAAGGGCTGGGTAGTCATTTCGTTGTCACCCAGTATATATATATATATATATATATATATATATATATATATATATATATATATATATATATATATATATATATATATATATATATATATATATATATATATATAAATTTTCCGGGGCCTTACATAAGGGGGGTATAATATTTCCCAAATTTTTTCTTTGTGGAATTTTAGTACTTTTGGCACCAAATATTAAAAACCCTCATCATTTCTAAACAAAAAAAGCTGTTCTTAGTCGATCTTTGTATTTTGGCCAGTTTTCGAGTAAAATTGTTTTAAAAATTATCATACGATCCATCAATAATAAATTAACGAAAATCCTAATTGAAAATTACCAGTAGTTGGCCATGAATTGACTTATATCTGTTTGTTTTTTTGTCATTTTAAGATTAATTCTTGCGTGATTTTTAAAAGTATATCTATTTTTAGGATTTTTTTTAATGGATTCCATAAAGCAAGTAAGAAGACATTAATAACTTTTGCACAAAAACGTATTGTTAGTCGATCTTTGTAAACACATTGGTTTTAAATAAACTCATTTTGGAAATATTAGGTTCATCAAATGTAAAAATAATTAGAATAGAAAAACACTTTCATATCATTTATTTATTTTATTTTATCTATTGGATTGCCAATTTTTTTATTGTTTTTCAACATAATTATAATACATGGTCTAAAATATTTTTAACCCGTTTCATATGCAATAAAAAAATAATAGTATTTACTACCTATTACCTATTAAATTTTCTTTACTCTTTTAAAAGCTGATTAAATAAACTATCATTTTCCGGCTTCTATTTGGCGATGCTTAAAAAATTTTAAAATGGTTTCGTCTCATTTTATTTCTCGCTAGTATGATTTCCTGAAGCATATCTTCACTGGTATTTAAATCAGTTGCATTAATCATATTGCACATATGGCCAAAAAATAAAAAACGACTCCAATCGGATATCAGTTTGCTCCCAATTTGAAAAAATTATGTTCTTCTCCGACTAACGTCCAACGCAGCAGCGCACAGTGGGACAAAGCGATAGTTACATTAAGTTAAATACCCCAATAACACTTTGGTACAATGTAGAATAATCACTCAAATTTTAAGGTGAATTAACGTAACAACTTGTTTTCAATATTACTCAACTATTCCTTTTATGGACATACCATTGTTTACCTCTCTGGTCAGATATATATATATATATATATATATATATATATATATATATATATATATATATATATATATATATATATATATATATATATATATATATATATATATATATATATATATATATATATATATATATATATATATATATATATATATTATATAAATAATATATATATATATATATATATATACATTTCGAAGCATTTCAGGAGTAATTTGATTACATTCGAAAATGATGCGTTCGCGCAAGTCTTCCAAAGACTTTGGTTGAGCGGCATACACTTTACTTTTTATGTGACCCCACAAAAAAATCTAGAGGTGAAAGGTCTGGCAATAAAATGCACCCCTTCGTCCAATCCAGCGACCGACGGGGGAATTGAGCGTCTAAATAATCCCGAACAGCTCTTGTATAATGGGGGGGTGCTCCGTCTTGCTGAAATATTACCTGGTCTTCTAAGTATTGTCGATTATTTTTAATAATACAGTGAAACCTGGTTATTTGGGATTTCAAGGGACCAAGGATTTTGTACCATTTAAAGAGGTTTTCATTTATGCAGTTTTCCAATTAGAAATGTTGAAAATAGTTGTTGTCTCATTTACAGAGGCCCCCGCTTATAGAGGTCGAAATGTATCGTTATTTCATTCATAGAGGTGGAAATATTAATAAATCTATTAAATATACTACGCAAAAATTGATAAAATGTTTTACTCATACAGGGGATTGAGTCCATTTATAGAGGTTGACATTGAAAAAATCCTAAAATCAAATCTTATTTAACCAGATTCGTCCCATTAACAGAGGTAATTCGATAAAGATGTGCCGGGACCTCATTGTAATTCTCAATAACATAGGTTTCTTACTTAACCAGGTTTCACTGTATTGGTTACTGCTGGATCGATAGCATCCTCTAATAATTGTAGATACGTTTGTCCATCGAGATTTCCGGGTATAAAAAGGGTCCTATTATATGGTATCCAAGAATACCAGCCCAAACATTCAATTTATGTGGATGCTGAGTCTGTATCTGCTGATATATCCTAGAATTCCCATCAGACTAGATAACTACAATTATGTCGGTTTACAGTGCCATTTAATATATTTATTGATTGATTAAATAATTGATTGATGATATTTGGATAAACCATTTTTGAGATATTTTAGGTTAAAGTATTAATAAATTTCAATAAAGTTTCATATTAGTATCAAGAAAGCCATGGAAACAATAAAATTGTTATGTTGCTGAATTTGGTGAGGGTTTTCTCCGGACCAATAATGTTTATTTTTGTGATTAAACATTCCCGCAAAAGTGAAGGAAGACTTGTCGGTGAATAGAATTTTATTTAAAAACTTTGGATCCTGCTGCATAAACCTAGCTATTTCCAATGCATACTTAGGTCGGCCCTGCATGTTTTTCTCAGGAAGATTCTGAACGGTCATAAATTTATAAGGATAAAATTTGTAAAATTTTAAGGTTAAATAAATTTTATAATCTGTTTTATTAAGTTCAGATGCCGCATCCGAGATTGATATTTCAGAACTTTCTAAAATTATTAAAAGTAGTTAGTGCTAGTCCAATAGAAAAAGTATAATAATTATTCGTAAAAAACGAGGATATCCAAAACTTTGTTTTCATTTCGTGCTGCAGTCCTTTTCCTTTCGTACTATGTATTCAATAGTATCTATAGATGGTACCCGACAAAAAAGTATTGCTTTTTGCAATACAAACTACTTTTAATAAATAAAATGATAAATTTCAAATTTTGACAAGATCAATACGTCAAATTTATTAAAACGATTATATTGTTTTCATAGCTTTGTTGATACTAAAATGATTTTGTTGTTTGAATTTATTTATATTTTAAGCTTAAATATCTCAAAAATGGTTTATCCAAATATCATCAATGTATATATTTGAAATCAGAAAAAAAGATCTTTTATTGTAGCGCATAATATACAGGGTGTTCCATTTAAAAAAGTTGAAGTTGCCTACATTTTTCCATTTTTTTATTGCGATATTTTTTTACTGATAGTTTCAAAAGATAATATGGAAAAAAACCTACCATGTTTATATATTTTTTTTGTCTTTAAAAATAAAGGCTCCAGAAGCCACGTAAATATAATGAAAGACCCTGTACATAAAAATAATCGAAAGAGCTTTCAAATAAGGTACAACTCGACTTTTCCATTTAAGATTTCAGGGTTTAAAGTCGCCCTGGTCAAGGGGATGCAGATAGGGGTTAATACATACGACTAAAAAGTTTCCCCCTTGAAAAAAAGGTATACGGGTTCGGGCGTTTTTTTAAATCAGATAAAAAGTACCCAAAAAGGACCTCCGCTCGTTTTCGTTTACCCACCCTGTATATATAAAACGAACCTAATTGTAGATATTTTTTTCGAGTTAGATTAGGATATTCTATTTTAAATTTTTTAAAGATGCTTTTATTACAAATATCGTATTTATGTTTACATTCAAATTATAACCTATAGACCTACAAAAGTATACTTATGCTCGAAGATAGTGTTACAATACAATGGATATGCGCTCGGACCAGAGAAATAGAAGGGGGGAGAAAGCGCTTCGACCACTGCGCATCCAATTTTACGAGGACGGCATGTGAGCCGCCATGGTTGCTTCTACTTGTCAAATCAAAATTGACATTTGTTTTGTTTTCTTTGTTGTTCTCATGGAATAAAAAGGGTTGTCGTATAAGCAAGACTTTTTCGTAAATGTTGTTTACTTTTTGGATTAGATTTGGCTTAGTATCTTTCGTTTTATTTTAGTTAAGTGTTCCATTTATAATGCTTTAATTTAGTTTAATGAACTATGTCTTGTTGCGTGAGAGGGTGTTCCAGAAGATATAGTACAGCAGAAGATATTTTCGTTTGTAAGTACCCCATTTTATATAGTGAAAATATTTTATTGGGTAAATAAAAACCTAGAAAAATTAAAGCTAAAATAGTTTAATTGTAATTTTATAAGATAACATGTTTACACACATTAATACATTATAATAGTTTAGGTTTCTTGATTTTTGCATACTTACAGAACAAAATTTACATGTAATATTTTAATTTTAGATTTAAAAGAGGAAGTTTTGTTAAAAAATGGTTGAGTATACTGCAAATGAACAATTGGTCAGCTAGCAGATACATTTGTTTAAAACAGTTCCTGGATAATGAACATATAGGACAAGGAAAATTTTTAGACAAAATGTTATACCTTTGCTTTTCTGTGGATGGCATTTCCACCCAAGTACCCACCCAATTATCACCAATTCCATGGCGAAACACCATACCAAAACTATTCAAGGGGAAAGAATAAGAAATAAGTTAACCAAGTTGATTCCATTTAATGGCCAATAAAACCTATTAATAAAAATATCTTGTTTTATTGTTAACCCAATAGTTTAAGCAAACTAACCTACTGGATTAAGTGTAAGAATTTCACTTTTCTAATCCTCAGAGGGAGGTGTGAACTTGCCCATGATTGTGTCTATTTTATGGTATCTTAATATTGGCAATTGCCACATATTAATCATTCCACTTGTTTCTGCAGCAGCCTAAATATAAACTAATTATGAAATAATTTGTTCAATTAGAATGTTGTGATCTACAATATTTAAACATCGATAAAAATTATCTTAAATTATAAAATACAATAAGATTAGTTTAACAGGAAACAGAAATTTATGTTTGCAATTTTACAATATTAATTGTCAAAAAAGAGTATCATAAGAAAAATATATGTGAATGGCAGCTGACCTGAGCATTGTTTAAAATGGTATAGGTAAACAAAACGAGTGGCATAAGTTAAGAGCATTCATCATCAGCTGATCAAGTTCAAATCGTGCTTCGACGGTAATAAATGAACAACAGACCGTGTGGTGACCACTGGCAACAATGTAGGTCGCTATGCCAACCGCAACAGACGATTATTTCTGACCAGGGTCGGCTTTAGGTATTTTTTACATATAGGTTTTTATAAATAATAAACAATAAAAGCATGTGAAAAAAAGGTTTTTTTAATTGTTTTTTGTTATTTTTATTAGTTATACAGTGTAAGGTATGAATTTCCATTATTATTTACGTTAGCTCTTATTTTTATGGAAACACTCAAAGGTCAATTTAATTATTTATTCTACTTTAGAACTTAATTAAATATCTATTTTTTTACTGACAGTTGAAAAAAATGTGACGCCATCGACATTTTTTTAAGGGTACAGTGAGGAAATAAAATTTCGTACATTAGTTAACATTTTGTAATTTTGAATATTTTGGTAAACTTGGCATTTTACCTTTTTCTCACCTTAATTAATATTCAATAAAATACATCACTCCAAAATAAATATATAGTTTATTTTATTCAAATATTAAAGAAAAAACACTGGCTAAATATTTCAAAGCGACACCATTTTTTTCCACTAATAAGTTTAAACGTGTGGGCATTGATGCAATCAGCATTTCTGCATGGTGAACATTGTAATTAGTCCAGGTTTCTTCAATTTTATTCCACAAATCATCACTGTTTTGTGGATGGAAATCATTGTTCTTGTTAATTTCCTTTACGATATATCCCCAAACGTTTTCGATTGGATTGATATCAGGGCTTCTTGAGGGCCAAGGTAACAACGAAATGTTATTTTCCAGTAGCCAGTCCGAAATTCTCCTTGCTGTATTGACGGGGCAGTTGTCATGCTGGTATATAAAATTTTCTTGTTCAAACATATTGTTTACCGATGGCAACATAACATTTTGGATTATGTGTATATAAGCTTGACTATTAAATCTTTCTCGAATAGGTGGATATGCCTAGCCCTCGAAGACATATACCCCCATACATTAACAGAAAATCTTCCACTTGTTTTAACATGTTGGGTATATCTTTCTTCGTACCGTGTATTTTGCGGCCTATACACTCTAATCTGCCCGCTATAATAAAATTGAAAAATCTTCTCATCGGTAAATACTACCCTTTCCCAAAATCCATACTTTGCGGTAAATATTCCAGTGCAAACCCCATTCTTTGCTCTTTATTCATATTGGTCAAAAATGGCTTTTTAGCAGCTACACTGCTTCCCAATTCCGAATTTTTCCTAATACGATTTCTTGTCGTTCTTACTGTCCCAGGAAAATTAGTTTGGTTGTGTTTCTACAGCTGTCTGCAATGGATTGTTTCGCAAAAAATCTATCAGATCATTATCTTGATTTTCGTTTGAAATTTTTCTTCTACCACTTCCAGCCCTTCTTCCAATGATCCTGTATTTTCCCATTTAGTTCTGAGGCTTTGAATAGTACTTCTTGGTTTCCCAACTTGCTGAGCTATTCTTCCCAGAGAAACACCTTCTTCGAATAGAGAATTATTTCGCCTTCTCTAGTTCATTCATTTTCCAAAATTAAAAAAGTAAAATAATATAATTTTAAAAATGTGACAGATAACAATTTGTCAAGTAAGGTATATTTCCAGGTGATCCAGGTACGCAAAAGCCAACATCACACTGGGAAAAATTAGGTGTACGAGATTTTAATTCCGTCACTGTACATACGGCTTACGATACATCATTTAAAAGCTCATATTTCACACGTATGCTCCTATATTTTGGCACGATTCTGTCAAGCTATTTGAAAATGTGACAACCATATTTTGCAATTCAATAAGGTCTTTTTTCACTGAGCGACATTTTTAGTTTATTGAGAAAACTTACCAGTTTAACGTAAGCTCTATTTTCATATTTGACATTGACATTATATGTTTGTGTAATTTGTTTCCTTTCCATCAGGTATTTAAAAAAGTGCAATTATAGAAAATTTAAAACAAATTATAACGTATTAATATAAACAGCAAACTTTAAAAAAGTTTAATTTAAAAAGAGTAAAACAAATTAAAAAATAATACCACGTAATAAAATAAAGAAAATTTTCATAAACTTTAAAAAGTACATTTATAAAAAGATTAAAATTAATTATTATAAATTAATATCACGTAATAATATAAATAACAGCAAATAAACTTCAAGAAAAGTGCAATTATAAAAAATAAGATAAATTATAAAATAATACCACGTAATAATTTAACAAAAAATAGACTTATATAATAATATAGCTGCAAAAACCCGGCGTTGCCCTGCTCGAAATACATCGCACGCTTAATGATTGTACAATCAATGTATCACCAAAGTAGTATTTCGCACCCTAGATACAAAAATAACCATTTTATCTGTTCGTCTGCATAGCACTGCTAAAATATGGTTACCTTTGTTGATCGTATATTTTGTTTCCTGAAAAATTAATTTTGTATTTTACTTATAGTATTAATAGACATAATCGTTTTGTACCACATTCATTTTCTTTATTTTTAGTCCGTCCCATCTTCAAAAGGCAAATCAAATTAACAGGCAGGCTAATAATAACAAATATTATTTTAATCTGCTAAAAATAGACATGAAAATCGCTTCCCATGCACCTGCCACACGTCGACATCCTATGAGGGTTGCTGCGTTGCCAAGATGTTTTAAAAATCTAAAGGTTTTTTTTTCAAAAATTTATTAATTACGAAATTTAAAAGTTTGACAAAAAACTAGGTTTATTTAAAATTTTGGTCTCTTCATAAATTATGGGGAAAATGGAAACAATGAGGGAAAGTATTTAAAAAAAAAATATTACACAATAACAAAACCAAAAGTTTTTTTTTAAATTGGTAATTCTCAATACCTTTCCTCATTCGTCGATATAATTAGAATATATTTCCAAAATTTTGCTTAATTTCGTTCGTTAGTTTTGGTGCCATTCTTTAAAACAAAATAGCTTGTAAACAGCAGGTATGAATCCTCTTAAGAGATTAGTATTATCACAGTGCATATAAAAATTAATATATAGCATGTATTTTTTTTTAAATATATGGGACCTTCCTTTTATACTTTTGTTTAGTAAGAAAAAACTCACACCTATGATCACCTGCTTAAGATGATATATGATTATAGATATTGTTAAACAACCCTTTTATAAAATAAAGGTTTTCAATTGGGCAACATGTATTATTGAGTGTCATTTCGTAAAGTAAATTTACTTGTTAATGCAAAAAAAACATTTGACATAAAATACAGTGTATAAATAAAACATTTCTTTACTGATTATTTATTTTATTTAATAAAATGCTATTTGTCCATATTGCATGTTCTCGCTGGGAAATTCTTTAAGATGCCTTTTATATTGTATGCATTTTTTGCTATATTCTCTTATTGTAACTTTAGGTCTGGTTGTTATTCAGAATTAGTTTACACTTTTTGTACACACCAAATTATGAAATTCACCTTCGATAAGAGCACTTACATAAAAAAGTGTGAAATACTGTATACAAATTTTGAATAACAGAGGCCTTTTTTTGACTTTTAAAGAATCCATTAAAAAGATATGTTTACTTTAGAGTTCTAAAGACAGCACGGCAGTTATTGGGTAAAATTTATAATATTAAAGCTTTTTTGGGTAAACAAGTTGGTATTTCGATTTTAGCATTTCCATTTATCGTTTCTGCTAAGTCACCTGGATCTTCTTGCCCTTTTCATTAAAAAATTGTAATATATATTATATGCATATTTGTAACTTGTTCTGCTTTCTTTATCCTTACTAAAAAATTCAAAAACACATTATGTAGGATTTCAATATTCTGAGCTTTTTACCAAGAAAAAAATCTTCTAACCCATAACTATTTTTGAATTCACACAAATTATTCACCTGCATAGTATACTGTTTAATAATGGTAATTGTTTTCATCTTAAAATTTTAATTTCATTCATAAAACGTAATATTATTCATCCAAAATCATTTTAATTAAATTTTTGTTTACAATCAAGATTATGACATGACAAGCACAAATGATGACAAATGACAAGCGAAAGCAACCATGGCGGCGCCCTATATTAGACTTTTCGCGCAGATTGAAGCGCTTTCTCCTCTTCTCTATTTCTCTGGCTCGGACACATTGGTTTTTATTTTAATTTAGAATTTTTAGTTTTTTACATGTATTTGTTTTTTATGTACTCTGATATGTTTTTTTAAAGTTTTTCAATGAAATACAGTTTATTTGGTTTTGATGGCCGTTTTATTACACCTCCATTAAATAAGTAAAGAAATTACTTTGAAGCGACAAAGTGGCGACTTTTGGGACGGCTGGTAGAGATGTTGGATCCGATCAATGAACTGACAGCATAGACAGCTCACTCGATCCGATCCACCTGACAATACTGATACAAAGATGTTTAAATTGACAAACTAATAGCTTTTTTACATCTTTTTAAACTGAAAAATGCAAAAAACAATTGACAATCGTGTATTCCAGTTTTATAGGAGAAGCATTTTCTTAAATAAAAGACCCTGTATATTTTGTCACCATTAAATAAGAATTTGCATTAGTTTGGTTTTACCTATTTTTGGTCGTAAAACATCGAAAAATAGAGATATTAGGAAGTTTAAGACATATTTTTATGTTATAAAAAATAGAGATATTGACCTATATTTTTTTCATTTTCTTTTACGAATCTTTTAAGAAAAATACAAAAAAAAATTTGGTGTTTATTTTTTTTTTTTTTTTTGTAAATAAAAAAGTGGGAATTTTTTAAGCTTGCATCTATTTAGGTTTGAAAATTTCTAGTTATTTGTTTTATATTTTATGTGTAAAGACAATTTTTTTTTCAAAAATATCAATTTTTGAATTTTATAATTTTTTTTTCAAAAAAAATGTTTTATTGAAAAATTGTCATTTTTGGCTTCTTTTTTATTTTTCTATTTTTGATAACCTTTAAGAATAAAAATATTTGACAAATCAAAAAAAAAATAATAATTTTGATTTAACATATCAATAAGTGGAACCGCAATTCTACGCACTTACCGAAAGATCTTTTAAAGATTTTTAAAAAATACACTTTTGATATGTTCATCCTAGTAGTTTTGGAAATATGGGCATCGACATGAGTTTAATATTAAAATACCTTTTTTATATAGAAAACTGTATACTTTTTTAAACGGTACATTTATTACCATTAAAAATGCTTTTTAAAGAGCTTTAAAAACTACCACATTTAATTAATAATGATTAAGCAGATATTTGTATCTTAACCTAACTAACTAATTTTTAATTTCCATTATATCTACAGCAGCAAGCTACAGCTGTAAGCTGTAAACAGTAAATACAGAGAAAATTAAAAATTAATTTTTAGATTTGGATACTAACCTGGATGGTTTTCCATTGTATCGATGTACTGCATGCTGACTTCGTATTTTCGCCATTTATTTAATTTTTTTACCCGAATCGGCATAATTAATAATATGCAAGAAACCCTTCATAAACTATTTCAAATTAAAATTTCCAAGCCAAAAAATAAAAACCCCTTTTTGCGGCCGATTTAACCCTTTTTGGGGGTAGCAGATGATTACAAATAAAGAAAGAAAGCCTTAGAAAAAAAACATCTATGCCAAATTTCATGTGTTTATTATTTTTATATATATATATATATATATATATATATATATATATATATATATATATATATATATATATATATTTTAAAATTTTGGATAGATGTTAATATACCTAATATACCAAACAAGGCAAAGAAAAGAAAACCACTTCTAAACTATATATATATATATATATATATATATATATATATATATATATATATATATATATATATATATATATATATATATATATATTTATATATATATGGCCCCTTTAGATATAACATCTAACTACCACTTAGTGAAGAGCAAATTTTCATGTTTTAAATGAAACACCTTTTATACATTTTAAGATTAGAATTTTACAAGCCATTCCTAATGTATCATCCTAATTATATCATAGCTCTATCTTTACCGGTTTTCGAGAAAATGGCGATTGAAAATGTCCAAACGACCATACATAGGCAGTTTTACCTACATGTGAAAACTAAAAGTATATTAAGTTTAGATAAAAGTATCTGTAATCAAGAGTTGAAAAGGACATGACTTATTAAATTCTATAAATACAGGACATACCTTTAAAATTTATGGTTCTTTAAAAAGGGAAAGCAATTTTTCCCAATACACATGGGTACCCAGGGAATTTTTATGACCTTACCAGGCAGAGTCTCCAAGAAGAGTTAAATTAAATATCTTAAAATTTTATAAAATTCTTTTTTTACCAGATAACTGCATAATTTGCGGTCATTTGGATATTTTCAATTGTCATTTTCTCAAAAACAAATAAATGTAGGTATAGGATTTAATACAGATTTTATATCAGAAATGACTTGTAGAATCCTAATCTTGTTAACACCGGTTAATCCGAAAGTGATAGGAAGATGATACTATCTATAAAACGATCTTTATGGCACAATATATTATTCTTTTTAAAGGTTTTTATATATATATATATATATATATATATATATATATATATATATATATATATATATATATATATATATATATATATATATATATATATATATATATATATATATATATATTCAAATATTTATATATAAAGAATAAAGTAAGAGTTGTGATATAAAAAAACTAACCCTGAATTTCACCGCAAAGGCACAAGGAGACGCAAATCTCCAAAGCTGTTCCCCGGGCACTGAGGAAATCTTCCGCAACTGAACTGGGCCACCAAAGGTGCAAATAGATAGAGAATACCCTTTGCCATCTAAGATTCCGCAGACGATATAGTTCTAATTGCCAATACCCCTGCAGAACTTTCAACAAAAAAAAAACTGGGGTGGGGAGAACGAAGTAGGTTCAAAATAAATCTAGCAAAAACTAAAATAATGTACAACGAACTGGCAGACGAGCAAGATATTCTAATAAATGCCACAAATCTGGAAATAGTAGAAGAATACATATAGTCCAGGAAAGTTAGAAGAAAGAAGAAATTAATCGGAAATTTTTAATTTCGAGTAAGGTTTTCTGCATTTTGTTTAAAAAGCTTTCAGGAAAAAATATCTATATGGTGTGGTTGTGCCATTTTTCGAAAAATGCATTCTGGTTCAATAAATGCGTTTTGCAATTGCATAATTACTTAAAAAAATTATAAGATGACTGAAACTCGAAAAAAGGGGAAAAACGTTATCGGGTTTGGCATTGAATAAAACCCCTGGGCGCTAGGGGTGTTCCCCCGCGGTGGTGTCCGGGGGGGATTGGGGGAAATGCAGCGTCCATAAAAAACAGCCGAAAAAACGTTACCGGGGGGTTTTGGGGGTGCTGAATTAATTCTATTTGAATTACCATGACCCAGGGAGCCCGGGCCCGGGGAAAATTTTTCGAAGAATCTTGTTCCTGTGTCCTTGCTGCCATCATCCTTTGTTTTTAAAATACGGTCCTGAATTTTTTTATTTTGAATTTTAAGAGCTTCTAAGATTCCAAAACCAGTGATGTATCGCATTTATTCATAAAATTCATATTAATGGCAATTTTCATAAGAAATCATGTGTTAGAGAGAGACAAATAGTAGATTTTTGGTAGAAAAACATTAACATGATTTTTCCGAATACATTATTTATTTTCGCATCCTAAAAGCTCTTAAAATCCGTTATAAAAATTCCAGGACCCTATTTAAAAAAGGAAAGTTAATGATGGCAGCTCAATGACAAAACGTTGGTGTATAAATTTAATAACACTGTCTTGTAAAAAAGAAAAAGTAGCAATAAGAATGTTAAATTTATTTAGTGATATCTATTTAAATAGTCATAAAAAAAAAATGAGATCGCGAATGTTCGGTTTTTCCAAAAGTCTTTGAAAGTATTCGATTTTTTTTAACTTTTAAGGTGGCATTTTCATCAGCACCGCAACTTTGCCTTCATTTAACAGACCTCGTATCTCTTTAAGTTTCTGAGATCCCAGTGATGAGGCTCGCATATCCAATACTCGTTATAAAGTCTAAACAAAAAGATAACATCATTATTTAGATGTCCATATTGTAATATCTGGCCTTGGTTCTACAGGTAGGTACCTGATTCTGATACTTCAGAAGTTTAAACGCTAACTTTTTAAAATCTTTTAAAAAGCTTTTACAGGTAACACATTTATTATGTACATATAAGGACTATTTATTAAAAGTTTGTAAAAAGTCGCATAACAAAGAATATCAAGCTGAAATATGTCTGCTATCATTGATAGTTTTTAGATAAACACTTTAATGCAAAGATTGTACTATATTTCTAAACAATAATCAACTAATATTATACAAATTTTATTTTTTATTTTTTATAAACCAAACACTAGCACCAGCAAAAATCGCAATCCAACAAAGAGTTATCCCAGCACCACTTATTACTTGAACGTCCCATAGTGACCAACCTTTTATCATTACGTTTCTAAAAGACAAAATTATTTTGGTACAAGGGGAGCACAGTGAAAGTATCCTTAGGGGTTCGGGCATTGCTTCTACTGGCCAGATTATACCTAAAAAGTTTACAATATTGGTTACTTCTTATATTTTTGTGAAAACTACATATTTATGCTATAAGTTATTTTAGTAATAAAATCATATCTGCTCTTAGTTGACACATTAAAAAAAAATAGAAAATTAATAAAGAAAAATTGGAATGTCGGAAATACATAACAGATATTTAGAAATACTCTATTTTTTTTTAAATAAATTATTGCCTGTTTCATTTTAGGAATTATTTTATTGACAGATCAACGGCAACTATTTTTTCGTTTATCCGAGTGAATAAATATGCTTCTGCCAATAAACATCGTTTTTAGGTGCCCCAATCCAGAATTTATTGAAGGCCCTGTGAAAAGGATATCTGCATCATTCAGCTCTTGCTCTCCAAATTAGGGTACTATCGATAGTGATACCCCCTTTATCTGGGGTAATACTATAAACTGGGATACTCGTGGAAAAGAGAAGATCGTTAACGTGTAAAAGAAATAAAGTTGGTGCCAGTACTGAGCCTTAGTATAAATTTAATAAACTGATATGTGTCATATATCTATATCAAAAAAAAAAAAAAAAAAATATATATATATATATATATATATATATATATATATATATATATATATATATATATATATATATATATATATATATATATATATATATATATATATATATATATATATAGGTCCTGCA
This sequence comes from Listronotus oregonensis, assembly GCA_019359885.1. Taxonomy (NCBI): domain Eukaryota; kingdom Metazoa; phylum Arthropoda; class Insecta; order Coleoptera; family Curculionidae; genus Listronotus; species Listronotus oregonensis. The sequence goes on along the minus strand of JAHBCN010008899.1, from coordinate 49,740 downwards.
GTCACCCCGTCTTATGTAGCTCATTTATTATTATGTAAAATTTTCATATTTTGCAGACGTTACCTTTAACCTACGGTGCATTTCAGAAAATAATTTTGGTTATACAGGGGGTCGCAAAAAAGTGTGACGTCACGATGGTGCATTTTTTTAAATGGAAAAACTGTGTATTTTTTATATTTTAGTACCCCTTGTAGTCAACTATCTTCGTCTAAAATTTTAACACGGTTCAGTAATTTCAGAGAAAAAAAAAAAATATAAAAAAACTGTTTTGCACCATTGTATTTAAAAATGAATAAAAATACCATAGGCCTTAATTAATAGAATTAAACAAGGAACTTTTAGGGTTATATCGCGTTATAGTCATTAATTCAACCTTATGTCAAATTTCAAATTGAAAGACTTTTTTTCTTATTTTAAATACGAGCCCCTGTTTTTTTTAGGTCGTTAGTAGAATTAAAAAACAAACATTTTTCTAATTATAACCCTATCGAAATTCCTGACACATTAAAAGTTATTCATTGAAAACTCATTTTCGCATCTATTTTAATAGCAATAACATTGAATAAAAATGATAGGTGGCTATGAAAAACAATTTATTGACATTGGAGTTTATTTAACTTACAAAATCTTAGTTTGACATATTATAAAAATTCGAGTAAATAATTATTATTTATTAATTGAAATAAAATTAATTTAAAAAACCTTTAAATGTTAAATAAACCTAATTTTTAATTTTTTATACTTTCGGCTAACATTTATGTAACTTCAACCAATTTCTAGGTAATAATTAACGTTATTAGGAAACTCTTATGTCAATAAATTGTTTTTTATAGCCACCTATCATTTTTATTCAATGGTATTACTATTAAAATACATGCAAAAATGAGTTTTCAACGAATAACTTTTAATGTGTTAGGAATTTCGATAGGGTTATAATTAGAAAAATGTTTGTTTTTTAATTCTACATCTAACGACCTAAAAATATACAGGGGCTCGTATTTAAAATAAAAAAAATAAAGTGCTTTCAAATTTGAAGAGTTTGACACTAAATTTTGGACACCCTGTACAGTTCGAATTAACCAAACATGACATAAGCGACTGATATAACCCTACCTAATAAGTTCCTTGTTTAATTCTATTAATCAAGCCCTATGGGTATTTTTATTCATTTTTAAATACAATGGTGCAAAACAGTTTTTTTTTAATATTTTATTTTTTTTCTCTGAAATTACTGAACCGATGTTGACAAAATTTTAGAGGAAGATAGTTGACTACAAGAGATACCTAAATATATAAAAATACACAGTGTTCCATTTAAAAAAATGCACCATCGTGACGTCACACTTTTTTGCGACACCCTGTATAACCAAAATTATTTTTCTGAAATGCACCGTAGGTTAAAGGTAACGTCTGCAAGATATGAAAATTTTACAGTGAATAATAAAAGAGCTACATAAGACGGGAGGTGAGCTGCAGGACCCTGTATATATATATATATATATATATATATATATATATATATATATATATATATATATATATATATATATATATATATATATATATATATATTTTATATATATATATATATATATATATATATATATATATATATATATATATATATATATATATATATATATATATAATATATAATATATATATATATATATATATATATATATATATATATATATATATATATATATATATATATATATTATATATATATATGATGACCATAAAAATACTGTTATTTCCTACTCGAACCCCAAAATTGCAAAATTGCTTTTTTTGAACACTAATACCCAAAAATGTTTTTCTTTTGTTGGACCCTTTAACAAGATTTTCAAGGAACCCAAAAAAAAATAAAAGGGTATTTTTTTATCCACTAAATTTTTTTTTTGCAAAGGATATTTTCGCTGGTTCGTCACACCAAAGCAAGTACGCTAAAAAAAAAGACCGAAATGTTTAACAGGCAAAATCGGAACCAATAGTTTTGTAAAGATCTCTAGAATACAGCTTAATCATTTAACTAGCTCAAATCGGGTTGTTTTAGATGGTGTAGGAGGTTATTCGTCCGGCCAAAGAGTCGTTTTAATGCCATTTACGCAATCTGACCCGTATTTCGAGTAAAATCGACCTCTGTAGGTGAGGCACACCTAGTATGGGGGTATAATGGCTTCCTTATGGTACCTACTATGCAACCCAGCTTTTTACTTAGCCCAGCGAAGCGTTAAAGATAAGGGGTTTTTTAGCCCAAAAACAGCCGTTTTTTCACGTTTTGGTCCGAATTTCGAGGAAATCGACCTTGGGTGACACCTACTATTTAGCCCAAAGGCTTCTTGTAGCCCCTACCATGCACCCCGATGCTTTACTAAGTCGCGTTCAAAAGTTAGTGATATTTAGCCCGAAAATAGTAGTTTACGATGACCAAATTTCGAGTATAATCGACCTTTTAGGTGAGGCAATTTACTAACCGGTACCAATGACTTCCCTTTTAATCCCTAGTAAGCCCCTTTCCGACTCTTTACTAAGCCCAAAAACCGTTAAAAAGCTATAAGCGGGTTTTTTAGCCAAAAATAGCGTTTTTTTACGATTTAGACCAAATTCGAGATAATCGACTTTTTTTGGGGGAGTCCAACTATTTCGTACCAATGGCTTCCCTGTAACCCCCAAATAAACACTCGACTCTTACATTCCCCGCGGGGGTACGTTCAAAAAGTTTTAAGCGGTTATTTACCCAAATAAACCCTTTTTTTACGATTTGTCGTGATGAGTGAAATTGACCTTGTGGGGGAGGCACACCTAAATATCGGACCAATAGCCCTTATAGTCCCTTTTAAAACCCCACCTTAGCCCAGCGAAGCGCGTTCAATAAGCTAAAGAGGTTGATTTCACTCGATATTTGGACCAAATCGTGAAAAACCGAAAAAAGGCTATTTTCGGGCTGAATAACCGCTTATAACTTTTTAAACGCGCTTCGCTGGGTTTAGTAAATAGTCGAGGTGCATGGTAGGGACTACAAGGAAGCCATTGGTACCGAAATAGTAGATATACCTTACCTAGAAATGTCGATTTCACTCGAAATTTGGACCAAATCGTGAAAACACTATATTCGGGCTAAATAATTGCTTATGGCATTTTGAACGCGCTTTGCTGGGCCTAGTAAAGAGTCGGGTCGCATGGTAGAGACTATAAGGAAGCTATTGGTACCGATATTGTAGGTGTGCCTCACCCACAAAGGTCAATTTCACTGGAAATATGGACCAAATCGTGAAAAAACGGCTATTTACGGGCTAAATAATTGCTTATAGCAATTTGAACGCGCTTCGCTGGGCCTAGTAAAGAATCGGGTCGCATGGTAGGGACTATAAGGAAGCTATTGGTACCGATATTGTAGGTGTGCCTCACCCACAAAGGTCAATTTCACTGGAAATATGGACCAAATGAAAAAACGGCTATTTACGGGCTAAATAACCGCTTATAGCTTTTTGAACGTGCCTCGCTGGGCTTAGTAAAGAGTCGGAGTGCATACTAGGGAATACAGGAAAGCCACTGGTACCAAAATAGTAGATGTGCTTCACCTAAAAAGGTCGATTATACTTGAAATTTGGTCTAAATCGTGAAAAACGACTATTTTCGGGCTAAATAACCACTTGTAGCTTTTTGAACGCACTTTGCTGGACTTAGTAAAGCATTGGTATGTATGGTAGGGACTACAAGGAAGCCATTGGTACCGAAATTGTAGGTGTGCCTCACCTACAAAGGTCGATTTCACTCGAAATTCGGACCAAATCGTGAAAAAACGGCTATTTTGGGACTAAATAACCGCTTATAGCTTTTTGAACGCGCTTCGCTGGGCTTAGTAAAGAGCTGGGTTGCATAGTAGGAACCATAAGGAAGCCATTGGTACCCCTATAGTAGGTGTGCCTCACCTACAGAGGTCGATTTTGCTCGAAATACGGGTCGGATTGCGTAAATGGCATTAAAACGACGCTTTGGCCGGACGAATAACCTCCTAAACCATCTAAAACAACCCGATTTGAGCTAGTTAAATAATTAAGCTGTGTTCTAAAGATCTTTACAAAACTATTGGTACGAATTTTGCCTGTTAAACATTTACGGAGTCTTTATTTTTAGCGTACTTAGCTAAGGTGTGACGAACCAGCGAAAATATCCTTTGCAAAAAAAAAATATTTAGTGGATAAAAAAATACCCTTTTACATTTTTTTTTGGTTCGCGCTTGGAAACATCTTGTTAGAGGTCCAACTTAATGAAAAAAAACATTTGGGCAGGTTAGTGTTCAAACAAGCAATTTTGCAATTTTGGGGTTCAGTTAAGGTGCGAATTTTTATGGAATTCGTCATATATATATATATATATATATATATATATATATATATATATATATATATATATATATATATATATATATATATATATATATATATATATATATATATATATATATATATATATATATATTTTTTTGTATGTCGGATATCTCAAGACAAACATTTATGGCGATACAGTCTAATCAAATAGCCCCTAGTCCGTGGCAAACCAAGTGGTGCGAAGAAATTTTTATGTTGTAAAGACGAATTTGAAGGAAATACTTCAGATTGTCACTTGGAATGTTAACAGCATGTACATATCAGGAAAGACCCATAATATAGAGCAAGAAATAAAAAGACTGACAATAAACATTCTAGGAATAAGCTAGACACGATGGCCTGGGCGTGGAAAGATCAAACTAAAAGACGCCGTATTATTTTACTCCGGTAACGAAGACACCTATCACTATAACGGAGTAGGCATTATGATGGATTTAGCGACCAGTGATTCTGTCATCAACTTCATACCACTCTCCGACAGAGCAATGATGATACAACTAAAGGCAGCACCAAAGAACTTAAATATTATTTAAGCATATGCTCCAACAGCCGAGAAAACATAGACAGAGATAAACGTATGGTACTCTGAAGTAAAACAACTTTTTTCAAAGGGAGAAACGGGGATACTATGGGTGAATATTGTCTCGAATCAAAAATGAGAGAGGCGATGCCTTGGTCCCAGTTCTGCCAGGAAGAAGAGCTGTTGGTTTCCAACAAATGGTTTAAGCTACCTGCACAACGATTCTACACATGGAAATTTCCATAGGACACACCGGATCATCCAGTCAGGAATCCAATTGACTATATATTAGTTCCAAAAAGGTAGAGAAATGGAGTTCTTAGTGTTAGGACGTACCCAGGGGCAGATGTCGAGTCAGACCATACTCCCGTGGTTGCACGCTTTCGTATTCGACTTAAGAAACTTAAAAAACATTTTCCAGCAAACCAAACGTAGCACTGTTACAGAGCGAGCCCGAACGCCAAATAAACACCGATAAACTTAACAGTAAGCTTGAAAAGGTCCTACATAAGAACGAGGACAGTTCTTACACTGAAAGCCCTGACAATATCGAATACACCTGGAAATTATTTAAGAATGCTGTATTAGGTGCACAAAAGTCGCTAGTAACAACAAACAAAACGAAACGACACAAAGACTGGATGACTCAAGAAATACTCATGTTAATGGAACAGAGACGTAGCTTTAAAAATATAAACGCAGATGAATATAGAAAAACCCAAAAACTTATTCGGAGAAAAGTTAGAAAAGCCAAAGAAGCATGGATGAACGAAAGGTGCCAGGAAGTGGAGGAACTATATAAAAAACACGACCTTTTCAACCTACCTAAGAAAGTCAAGGAAATAACAGGTAGCCGAAAATACCCAGTCTCCACTAATGTTCTTAACCAAGACAACAAACAAATCTCAGATGAGGGCAAACTTAGGGAGGTATGGGAAAACTAACCTATTTGAAAGCAATAGCCCGCTTTTCCGCAGTCAAGATCTAACGAAGCCGGCACCAGGCATACTCCACTCTGAGATTTAAAAAAGCACTAAGCGAGATAAAAACTGGAAAAGCAGCCGGTCCAGATGACATCTGCCCAAATATTCTAAAACTTATAGAGGACGAAAACACACACATTTTAGTGCAATTATTTAATGATATATATGTCGCAGCCAACTAGCTTAATTAGCCGTTTAATCAACACCCTAGCCTCTTTACTAAACAGCGCCGTTCAATTAACGTCCTGAATGATATTCAGCCAATTGATCAAACCGCTAGGCGAATGACTTGGATCGATGACGTTTCATCACTTGCCTAGCCTGTTCATTTTAATATAGTTCCACTTTCTGCCACCTAGCGCCGAAAATCTCCAAACTGTCAATGAATATTGCGTCGACAAACAAATTTAATGGTGTTTTCCAAAGTTTAATGGCAAATAGTACAATGGAAGAGTGTAGTGAAAATTATAATGTGAATTTAGCTGTTAGTGACTCGAACAATTTCATTTTTAAAGCTAATTTCTATTGAAAACTTGTTGACCAAAACTAACCACATCTGATCTCATGATTTTCACAGAACAGTAATATGTAACATTTTAAGTTTATTGAATGAAGAATTTTTTATGTCAAATGTTTCATCTTTTTTATTTCTGTCACATGGTCACTACTTCGTACAATTGGCCTAAGCATTAGCCAGCCAGTTTATTAAATGCTGTAACAAAGGTTACGGCTGAATATCATTCAGGCCGCTAGTTGAACGGCGCTGTTTAGTAAAGAGGCTAGGCTGTTGATTAAACGGCTAATTAAGCTAGTTGGCTGCGACATATATATACTTATGTTACATCCCTTGCGATTGGTTAAAATCGACTTTCATACCCTTACCTAAAAAGCCGGGGACACGGAAGTGCGCAGAATTCCCATTGATCAGCTGAATGAGCCGGGTGTTAAAGATGTTCTTGAAAATTATTCATAGGCGCATACGTAGGAAATGCGAACAAGATGTAAGCGAATTACAAATGGGTTTCCGTGAAGGACTGGGTACCAGGGAGGCCTTATTCGCACTGTCTGTCCTACTGCAAAAGTGCAGAGATCAACAGAAGAGAGTATATCTATGCTTCATAGACTATACTAAAGCTTTTGACTGTGTTAATCACACCAGACTATTAGAACTGCTGAAAAGAAAAAGTGTCGATGCCCAAAATCTAAAAATCGTTCAGAATCTTTATGAACAGCAAGTGACATCTGTCAAACTGGAAAACATCGAAACAAGTACCGTACCTATAGGTTGTGGAGTCAGACAAGGGTGTGTACTTAGTCCCATGCTCTTTAATATGTATTCAGAAGTTATTTTCCAAAACGCTTTGGACGAGACAGAAGACGGTCTGAACGTCAATGGGAAGCTCATAAACAATTTAAGATATGCCGACGACACAGTGATAATCGCAGACAGTTCTGAAGGGCTGCAACGCCTAATCGACATCCTTTCGACTTCCGGTGATGCAATGGGACTGAGGAATGTTATCGCAAAAACAAAAATCATGCAAATAAGTCGCAATCCAAATAACAACTTCAGTATAAATATATACGGTACATCAATAGAACAGGTTACAAAATTTAAATACCTAGGAAGTTGGATCAGCGAGGATCTGAATCCTGAGATAGAAATTAGATCCCGCATAGAACAAGCTAGAGCCAATTTTATTAAAATGCGGAACCTGTTAACAGACAGAACACTCAATTCAAACATAAGATTCAATTTTGTTAAATGTTATGTGTATTCCACGTTACTGTATGGAGTCGAGGCCTGGACGCTAATTTATTTTTAATACAGCACAAGCGTTTTGTGGACCAGAATTACATTTATATTGGAAAAAAATATGTACCAAATTTGGGCTATAATTCAAAAACTATCTAGCCTGTTCTTCCTATTTTTAAATATTAACATTTTAACTTTTTACTGTATAACAATACTTATAGATCACACGTTTTATTTTAATTTATATAATATTATATTATATTTTTTTTCCAAATCTGATGTTTTCAGGTTTTTGCCAATATAGATTTTTACATCTAAAACTACTTACCCCCAATTAAAAGTAGCGGCAGATACCCTCCGGTGCAAAGAAGAGTAGCTTGAGTAAAACCCTCAGTTACACTCGATATAATGAAACCTAAAACAATATTTATTTTCAGTAAAAAGAGTATCAAAATGATGTCAATAATAAAAAAAACTAAAAAATTATTTTTAAAAGAAATTAATGAAAATGAATAATTACTTGTACTACCCTGATAAAACTTTAACCTTTTTTTAGATAAGTTAATGATGAGGGTGTTAAAAAAAAATGTTTTATCCGTTTAGCCATGGGCTAAATACATATTCTCTAGGGTGCATCATTAGGTTTTAGTTAAATTAAAAAAAAAATTAGAGGTCGCGGCTGTATTAAAAAAAAGTAAAAACAACGGTACCACATACAAGCTGCATTCTTTTAGGTGATATTATTCCGTAATTTAAAATCTTAATTAAAATCTTTTAGTTATTTTTGTCAAGGAAAATAGTGGTAAGGTCAGTTTTACATTTTAAGTTACTTGGGAGCCTGTACGGATAATTTTTCAATTAGAAAATATTTTAAAAATATTATAAATTTTATATTTTATGATATTATAAAATGCTTAAAAAAATCCTTTTTATGCTACACATAAATGTATTACTTATATATTGTAGATGAAAAGCATGGATTGATATTTGATTTGGAAATTTTAGTTTCTGCATTATAAGTGTTTGATGGCGAAAAGTTTGGTATATTTGATAATTTCATCTGACATTAAGGTGAAGTATCACTAAATTCTATATATTTAGGTTTTCTTCATTTTAAATTATAAAAAAACGATATCTAAAAGCGTAATAGCCAGAGCCGCCTTCAGAAAAAAATATAGGGGGGGGCAAAAAGTTTAAGGTCAATTTACTAGTCTAGAATTAATTGAATTAAAAACACAAATAAATATGCCACAACTTTAATTTCCAAATAATAATCATACTCATTTAAATTCCTAGGCAACATTGTATAATTTAAGGATTTAGAAAAAAAATGTTTCAATTTAGGTAATTTTTAAAAACTCAGGGGGGGTCGACGGACACCCCTAACCCCTCCCCCTGCCGGCGACCCTGGTGATAGCCTAAATAGAATTAGATTACATAAATTATTTATCATCTTCTTCTTATTGTGCCCTGTCAGGTCCATCTGACGTTGGCAATCACGATGGCGAGCTGATCTCTGTCTTTAGCCACTCCAAACAATTGTTCGACGCTATATATGCCTGTCCATTCCCGGATGTTCTTTAACCAGGAGATTTGTTTTCTTCCTACGCCCCTGCGGCCTTCTATATTTCCCTTCATTATAAGCTGTAGTATCCGGAAGCGGCATTTAACTGTTGTCAAAAATTTACGAACTGTATTTGCCCTGTCTAAGACTGCTTCATTTCTTTGCAAAGCCACCCATGGTATTCTTAGCATTTGTCTATGTAACCACATTTTAAATGCTTCTAGATGGTTGATGTCGATTATGGCAGCTTTCAATGTCCAAACTTCAGCTCCGTACAACAGCAAGGACCAAATGTAGCATTTAATCATTCTTTGTCTCAATTTTAGGTTATATTATTAATTGTCATTATCTCATCTTCTGGAACGTTGTACAGGCTGATTCAATCCTGCATCTCATTTTCCTATCCGGGTCGAGTTGCTCGGTGATGTAGCATCCGAGGTATTTAAAATTGGATACTCTCTCAAGGTTCTGTCCATTTATCTGTGGTGACGCTTTGAGGTATGGCTGACGGTTAAAGACCATAAACTTTGTCTTAGCAACATTTATATTCAGTCCCATTTCGTGTCTCACTGCACTAAAAAAATTTATGAGATTTTTGAGACATAAAATAGCCGTATCGTCAGCATAGCGGATGGTGTTAATCAGCTCACCGTTGATTTTGACCCCGATTTCAAATAAAGCCTTTACCATTATTTATTTACCATACCTACCTTAATTTTATACCCACTTTTTTATTAATTCATTAATTTTACTGGCACTGTATTAATATTAGGGGACACCCAAAGAGAGCTTCTTAATAATAAATACTGTGGATACCTGGACACACCGGCCTAGAGGGTAATGAATCCGCAGACCTCTTTGCCAAAAGGGGGGGAGACAAAATTCACAGGGCCGGAACCGGTCATCGGTATATTTTATGTAACGGCCAAGCAGTTCATTTCAGCTTGGACACAGAGAGAATATCTTCGGTACTGGCATGGACTTCCGGGTCTCAGACACTCGAAGGCCTTCATAAGCCCACCGAACCAACAATGTACTGTCAAACTACTGGAGCAATCAAGGGTACACCTTAAAACTCTAGTGGGACTGTACACGGGACACTGCAGATTGAAATACCACATGCACAAGATCGGTCTAGCGGAAGACGCCGAATGCCGCATGTGCATGGAGGGGGATGAATCGGCAGAAGACATACTGTGTTCGTGCCCAGCAATGGCACGAGTAAGATTCACAATCCTCGGCAATGACACCTTGTTGCCGGGGGAGGTGAAAGATCTCTCTCCCAACAGGATCATCAGATTTATTAGGAGTCTGGACCTGGTGAGAGGAATATAAAAGGGTGTGAGCCACAATAGACCGATCGGTCGCGGTGGAAGGGTGTTATACCCACTCACTTTAAACCTACCTACCTACCTACCTCCTTAATAATTTAACATGAAGAAAACCTAAAGATTTAGAATTTTAGAGGTGGGGAATGACTACTTTATCCTAAAATTATAAGATATACCGGGTGTCAAGTGTAAAGTTACAGCTTCCTTAACTTTTTTTAATCGTATAAGATAAATTTTAAAGTTGGTTCTGAAGATTTTTGTTATCAAATTTTTATTATCTCTTAAGACGTACAAGGTATGATAAAAAGTATGTTTTTTTAAAATGTAATACCGCGCTATGTACTGTGTAACCATTAAAAAGATCTTTTAAAGAGCTTTAAAAAAATCACATGGAAAATGCCTGTCTTTAACAGTTTTGGAAATATGGGCATGTCAAAAGTCAAAATAAGTTGATTTGTTTACTATTATCACGCAGATGCTTTAGCCCAAGTGTTTTGGCCTAAAAACACTTTTCCATGTTTTATTTGGCCGTTGGCAGCCTTTAAAAAAAAATTATTTTTTTTTTCTTTAAATAAAATTAATAACAATTAGATAGCAAAAGTACAGTAAAGCTGAAGGTGAGTAGCAGAGAGTGCGTGCAAAAATGCCCTAACTTATTTGCCGGAGAGTAGGGGGGGTTAAACTGGGCGCCACTGCTTTTGGTGCCAGGCCTAGCAGAGACCTTCCAAGATTTAATTGGGAACTCTCGTTCAACTTTACTACCACTCAAAGATAAGAAAAATTTTACTAAACAATATTAACATTAGAAAAAGGAGACACTGGGCGAGCCAAATAAAACACTATATCTAAAACAAATAGTTAATATAATTTATTATAAATTTATAATTTAAAGTTTACACAAAAAAAATCATCAAAATAAAATGGTGAATGCGCTAGGTTATGAAATTACAAAATTTAAATTTATAATTTAAAAGTTTACAAAATATATATATAAATAAAAAATGAAATGGTGAATGCGCTTAATAACTGTTAAATTTCCTATTCTGATGAAAAGAATAAATATTAAAACTGTAAGTCTACAATTTCAAAAAAAAATATATAAAATATAAAAATATATATAAATACCGCTTATTTAATTAACAATAATTTTATGACCAGGTGCACCATTTTAAAACCAATAAGAAAATTAGGATTTACCAAAAAAAAATATTACAATAAAAATAAAAGAAAGGGCCGCAAATAATTTATAACAATATGGTAAAAATTTAAAAGCTAGAGTCCTAAATTGTTTCTTGAAAAGTGTTAAAAAAATAATTGTTAGTAAATTAAGTTTTAATGTTGCCTGTTTTGTTGAATCCAAGTGATGGCAGGTGTGCCAGCCACTACACCGTGAAGAGGGATGGTGTCCAAAACTACAAACAACACATTAACAGTTGGTCACTATGTCTGACCGGTCCCAAGAAAACTTCTACCAAATTGATGGCCCCTCCAAAGCAAAACGAAAACCGTTTCAAAATTAATTAATGGCCCAGCAGAAAAATGGCCCGTCCGAAGAACCCCAAGATGTTAAGGGGTATTTTCAACTAACACGTGATCCCTGCGGCGTCGAACTGCAAGTCCTGCAATGCAGATTTCTTTCCCGAAACAGCCAAAAAGGCAACGCAAACCAACAAAATTCACACAAAACCAAAGGTAACTTAAATCGGGAAAGATTTTTGGGAAATTTGCAGCACAAATCCTATAAAGATGGCTTGAATACCAGAAGCTGCAAATTTTCCTAGTTCACAGCTTGAAGAATGACGTGAAAGTCGTAAAACATGGCCGTTGGCCCTTTGTCCTTCTCAAAAAGCAACAGTGGGCGCACGCACAATGCTGCTAATCATAGGCGCCGACTACGTGGGTGCTATGGGTGCCCGAGCACCCATACTGAATATATTATGGGTGCGGAGCACCCATACAAATGTATGAGTTAATCACCTGTTACAATATATTTAAATCAGTGGCAGATATTCAGGTGAAGTGGCACTTTACCAAAAATAAGTAACAAAAAATAAAATATAAAAAATGTATATTTTATCCGTTCCGTTAACAAAGCATACATTAAATAATAGTCAAAAATAAACCACCGGCGCGAGCGGCTTTCTTTACCTTTATGGCTTTGCGTTTCGGGGAATCCCAGTCCCAATCAATTTAGTAAGTTCTCTATGCCGATGCTTATCAGCCTGTCT